>QLNU02012174.1:0-17919 GCA_006491805.2 Dysdera silvatica | reverse complement strand
GTAATATATCCAAAATCCATCCAGGCCCATCCATATGTGCTGAATAGAAAATTTTAAGGAGGCAGATATTCGTTTCATTAATAAAAAACTGCGAGATTTCTACCATAGAATTCCATCAAATCATGCTCACCACGAGAGAACGCACTCTGCTTTTACACTTAAATTAAAATTCTGAGAAAATCCGTGTAACGGCCCCCACCCTAAAAAGAGTAAAAATTAAGAATTAAGTCGTCAAATAAAATAAATGTGTTCGTATAAACCGCGTTATTTTTTCTTAAAATAATGCATACAAATTAACCATAAATGCCCCTTCCACATACATTGTGACTTTTCATAGGACAAAATAGAGACAGAATCAAGACGTGGGGGGCGGGGGGGGGAGAAAAAAATAGGCTACATTCAAGACGCTGACATCCTAATTCCGGGATGCTGATAAAACGTCCCAAAACATTGAGCTAAAGAGAAAATTTTTAAAAATAAATTATGAACGTGCAGTTTCGCGAAAAATATTCCTTCAGAAAAAGACATTTTTAAAACCCACATTACTCAGGATTTTCACAAAAATAACATATTTACTCATCATAATTGACCATTTATGACTATTGATTACTTTTTACAAATGGCGTTCTTTACCTAATTTCAAACCTTACAAGCACGTTTGTGAAAAATAGATGATCGCTTGTTGTGACAACCTATATTTTAGCATAGCAACCGTCAATCTGACTGGCTTTGGATCACGGAGTGACATACGCTGGCCGTAATGACGGAATAGGTTTCAAGCTGTTGAACATTTTATCTAAAACCGTGAACTTTATAGATATATGAGTAAGTAAAACCAAGTTAATTTCATACGCAAATATCTCTAAGTAAATATTAGCATTAGTTGATAAACTAGGCGCATTATATTTGTGGTGCAAGGCATTATACAGTAGCAACCGTTAACGCGACAGGCTATTTTGTCATCCGAAATTTAGGCAGTAACAGGTACGAGGGTGTCAGCGGAGTTGATTTTGAACTTCTTCAAATTTTATCGAAACACTCGAACTTCACGTACGAATTAGTCAGTCCACTAGACAACCAATGGGGTGCTTTAAAGGAGAACGGTGATTGGAGTGGCATGGTTGGAATGCTTCAGAAAAACGAAGCAGATTTTGCGATCGACGGAATAGTTTTGAAGTATCCAACAACATACGTTGCTGACTACGCGTTTCCACATTACATGGATTATGACTCATTTATCATTAAAAAGGTCGGGACTGTTTCGCCTGTTCTCTTCTTTTTTCACCCTTTTCAACCCTTTGTCTGGGCTATTTTCATAATATGCTTGTTACTTTTCTTTTTTTTCCTTTCTCGAATATTCTCGTACACGCCGACGAGAAAAAGACGGCAAATTCTGGAAAAATACTTTTTCGATGAGAGAAATTCTTATAGGTAGCTGTGGTTTCGGTAAATTCCTTCATACAGGCGTTTCCAGAATATTTTTCATTTTGAGTTCTTTTCCCATCCGCGTGTTGTTATTCTGTTTCACTGGCCTCTTATTGTCGTTTCTAATGACGCCTATCACGGAATATCAAATTAAAATTATCGAATCATTGGCCGAGGCCAGTCGAACTCATGAAGTAAAAGTTATTACCGGTAAAGGCAATTATATCCATCGAGAATTAAAAGCAGCTAGAATGGGAATTTTGAAGGACTTGGGTAATAACCTACGCATACAACCTGAAGATGCAGTGACAACTGAAGCAGATATGATCGAAAAAACGATGTCTGGTTATGCGTACATGGATGCAGAATTATTTTTGGAGTTACTCGTTCACGAGTTTGGAATGGGAGACGAAATTGTTGTGTCAAAAGATAGTCTTAAAACGACACCCATAGCGATTCTTTTTCGAAAGGACTTCTGTTGCATCAAAAACTTCGACAATATTATTTTTCGTATTTACGAATCAGGTGTTTACCAAAAATTGGTGCAAGATCAACTATTCAAACTCAGTTTAAAAAGAAAACCTCGTGTTAGTTCCACAGAGAACGCAAAAACTATCATGCTTAAAGACTTCATCGCTGTTTTTGGTTTGCTAGTACTTGGTTTCACCTTTGCAACAGCAGCTCTATTTTATGAAAGATATAGCCAAAAGTGGCAAAGAAAAGGCATTTGTAGGTAATGTGCTTTAAAGCTAATTATTTATACCCTTGCATGGATAATAGAAACGTAGGTGCTGATGCTACAGTGGCACATAAGAATAGAATGAAAATAAATTGTATTCAGCCTAATTACAGTTTTGTTGGTACATCCTGCTTTTGATGTTTTTGAAGTTACGTTGATTGTTTTGAGGTTAAAGACGTTGACTGAAGATTAGGTTAAGAATTAAGAACAGAAAGCTGTATCTTGTTACATGACTCTCATTTAAATTAGTAACTGTTACGTAAACCTTTTTTACGGCCTTGTTGCTTTGATATTTTTGACGCATTTTTAGAAACTGAATGATGAAGAGGATTTTAGTTTTATGCCATTTCATGACCCCATTTTGAAAACTGACAATAGGCAAGAAGAAGCCTGGGTATTTTGATTCAAATTGAAATCATAATCGTGTTTGGGAATGGAAATTACTTTAAATTTTATTTATGAATTTTCTTTGTGGTTTTATGTTTTAATGAGTTAGTGCTTACAATTTTCCATATTTCACTAAATTTGGAACAATTATCTTATGTGCAATTTGCATTAGTATAATAAAATTAAATCGAGTATAAGCTATATTTAAAATTATATATAAATATAAAAGATATTGTTATGGGTTTTGATATTATTTTTTTGATTTCTATTAGTAAACATTATAATAATTTAGGATGGATGAGTTTGTTTAAATTTTTAAAGCCATAATAGGCATTATTTACTTTTGCCAAGAATAATAATTAGACGAATTTTATCTATTTTGATCGTATACTGGTTAGTTTTACCTAAAGATTCAAATTGTTGGGTAAAACATAAACAAATAAAATAATTTTGGATTGCGTTGTGTTTAAAACATTGGAGGTACATTGCGTTGTGTGTTTAATAATCAAAGAATAAACAAAACAATAAAAACCCATAACCCAAAATCATATATAAAATTAATAACACCAGGTTCTTCAAAACAAACAAACAAGAATGAGATTTCTGCCTTTTATTTTAGTTCTAAAACAAGATAATATACTTTCAAATATTTTAGAATTTCTCGGTGCCCATTTATATTAACATTAGGGAGCAATGAAAGTTAATCAATTATCAATTGACAATAATTTGTACACACTCATTATCAACCAGTTATACAAAGTAAAACGGCAAACAATAATCAGTTCACTAAACCAAAATCCTGCTGGGGTTTAGACCCAACCCAAAAAAAAATTACATATTACTTTATAAGTTAAGGGGGAGAAGGAGGCACTGGTAATTACAGGTTAAGGAAAGGAAAGAAAGGTTTTTAACTCACATGTTTTCCTTTTAGATCATCCTTAGGGTGTCTCCAGGGGGTCAGGAGCCTTGGCCCTTCAGTTTAATTGCAGTTATGGCATCTAGTAGTTTCATATAGATGATGGGGCTTCGTCTGGTTACATGGCTATTGGCAAGCGGGCTCGGGATCTCTCTTCTCTCTCTCACACTCTTTTCTCTCTCTCTGTCTTAACTCTCGTGCTCGACCTTTTATCGAGCAGAACCGTGGAAGGTGATTGGTCAACTGAACGCTGACGTAAAACTTTCCTAGTCGCCAATTGGTCTGTCTGATCCCACGAAGGGAAGGAAGTATCTGGCTTTTGTTAATCTTCGAGATGCCTTTCTGGACAGCTTTTGCCCATAAAATTGTAAGTATACGAGATTTTCTTGGTGGCATTTCCAAGAAACTGGTTGTCGTTACTGATATGTTATTGACAGACGTGCCTTTGTGTGAGAGAGCCGAACCCTATGGGCGTAAGAGACATTGTGGGTGGTTCGTCTATTTACTCAGTGTGAGTCATACAACTTCTCTCTCGACCAGGGATTTCTTAGAAGTCGTTTTGACTTTTCTGTTCGCTGGTTCTGAGAAGCGTTCAGTTTTATGACTTGAAAGGTCGAAGTTGAAGAAAGGGCCAGTGTTCCCATGGTAACGTTTAGTTGTTGAGATAGAAGATGGTGCAAGCTGGTATGGACTGTTTATCAGAATGAGAGGAATGTTTAGGTTATAATTGTAACGGCCTTATGGCCCAGCTGCATTTTGCAAATGGTGAGAATGGGGGATTAAAGAGGGTAACATGCTTGAGAAAAAAAAGAAAAAAGAACCTTACACTTTTAAGGGTTTAAGAGGGTAAATGGGGACTTTTTAGAATTAATCTCATAATATTGTACAACATGTATATCAACACTTTCAATTAATATGATTTTAACTTATGAGCATTTTTAGAATTTGACATTAATTTACAAGTACCAATGATATAAAAATGATAGGGACAACGACATTAACATATAGAATGAATTTAACAAATCAATCAAATTATACAGATGATAAAACCTATACTGGTGCCTTGATGATAGTTGTTTTTGAAAGTCCGATTGTAGTGGATACTCCAATGAATTCATTGTTCTTTTATCAAAGTTCATTTGTTGCCTTGTTGATGTTTCACTGTTACACTGGACTCGGGTTGTAGAGATTAGGTTTCTGCCAAGGAGTTGACCATAGGGGAACAATAATTGATATGGACGTCATCAATGGAAAAGCGTAATGTCATCAAAGGATTAAGGTACACCGTTATCTGAAGTTACATTCTTTTTCTGAAAAATTAAAAAAAACCAGAGCAGCAGAATCTCGAAAAAATATAAACACAACACTTAAATAACATGTACACATATATTTGTACAATAGCGAGAGAGAGAGAGAGAGAGTGTGGTTTTTATTTTTTTGTTTATTTTTTTTATTTTTATTTATTTATTTAATTTAATTGTCCACCTATGTGCTTATGTGTGTTTAAATTTAATTAGTCATTTTAAAAAGAGAATTTTGAATTTTCACCCTAACAATATAAATTAAAATTATATATAAATATAAAAGATATAAATTAAAATTATACATAAATATAAAAGATATAAATTAAAATTATATATAATATAAATTATATATTAATTCTTAAAATATATTTAATAATGCTAAATATATGAGAGGAATAATATATCTAATGTTAATAAATAAATTCCTTAACACAAATTTTGCATTGAAAACTTGTAAATTTTAGTATACCTCTCTATAATTCCCCCTACCCTTATTATAAAATATACGAAGATTCAAACCTCTGTAAAAAATATTATATGCACATGATCTACCATAGAAAGCTATTTTGAACACATCTTTATCGTCAAAGAACAATTTCCATTATCATGTACAATTTAATACAAAACAAAAAATTTAAAATAAAAGTCTGCAATATTTTATTTTCATAAAAAATATCTTGATCAAAATAAGAAAATAATAAGCGTAGTAATAATAGATTAATCAAATATGAATATAAAGGCTTTTTAAATGAATATATATGTTTTAAAAATCTTGGTGAAAAAAACATCGTTGACAATATCGACTTGGAATCAAATAATAAAAGCAATTATGTAATCTTGTTAAATGACGTTAATGATATTGATAATGAAAGTGCTATTAATTTTGATAATAACGTCGTGAAAAGTTTCGATTTGATGTTAAATACTTCTAATGAATATTCTCACGATAATGGCGTTAACCGTAGAATGGATAAAATTAAGCAATATTTTAAACATTTTATACCCACTTCCCCCCCCCCCCCACTAACCCTAAGTAAAAATTAACATAGGCTAACATCGGGAAATAAGCATAACCACAACCCCACCACCACAAAGGTTCCTACGTAATACTTGAACACTCTCAAAAAGGGCGCGTGCAATTTAATGCAATTTCCTGCAGTCCTAGAGCATGCCTGCTAAACTCGCATGACGACAGAGCAGAAATAAGCGTAGCTTTGCCAAAAAATGGATAGAAAATACGAATATGCTAAGGCTCCTTTACTTTTTTTTTTTTTTTGATAAAAATTAAGACTTGATGACATCATAAAAACAGTGCTTGTAGCAGTCGACTACAAAATCCATGAGTTTGAACGAACATAAGATTCATACGAACATCATCATTCTTGCCTTCTTCAGTTGTACTTCGTTCAATCCTTGTCTGGAAATACAGTGTTGCTAGTTCGGCCAACCTTCCAATTCGTCCTTGCACAAGTAACAACAAGAGCTACCACTTGGCTCAGGCTCTAGACCCGCCCCTTTCTTCCTCTATAACGAAAAGAATAATTCTGATTTGTTTTATTTGTTATGGAAAAAAATTACGCTTATTTCATGTAACATACCGCATATATTTAGGCATGCCGTATTTAACATTTTATATACGAACTAATATTCAGATAATAATTTTGTTTAATAAATAAAAATATATATAATAATTAGTAATTTATTTTTGCGTCCTTAGCTGCTACTCCTCCCCTCCCCCAATATGGGTCCACCTTAGGCAGGTGCTTGGGATGCCTATTTAGAAATCTACCTCAATAATTAATTCCCATACTCTTTTTTAATGATTCTAGTTCCTTCTATTCTTTTTACAGTACATTGTTACTTAATTTCAAAACAGCTTTTATCTAATTAAATGATTAGTGCTTCATGTCAAATCGGAAATGCCCTTTAATGAAAGTAATTAAAATTTTCTGTGCGTTTTTCTTAAATAATTATGATATGTGCTGATGGATTCTATTTCTGGAATAATAAATAACTGTGTGGCCAACTATTTTGGCTTACAATCTTCGTTTTATTAAAACAGATCATTCTTGCACTTGTGACCGTTATTTTTCGATACTGAAACCATGATGTAAGATAGACAGGTGAGCCAATTCCAGTGGCGTGCGTTGCTTTCTTTAGGCAAGCAATACATTTATTTTCGCTCTGTGTGATTTAAGTTCGCATTGACGCTACTAGATGGCAGCATTATCGAGCATAAACGCTTTTAAAAGTGCTTCCTAGATTAAACTTATTTCGCGCTTACAAGGTTTAAAAATTAAAAATAATCAGCATTCGCGAATTAAATTGATGTTTAGTTTGATGAACTCGCAGATTTCAAGCAGAAAGCACGAGTATATAGAAAAGTAGAATACGGTAACAATAAAATGTTTACTTAGATATACCCATAGTTAATAAACCCGCTCAAAAGCAACCCTCCAGGTTGCTTCTGATCCGCGTCTCAAACTCAGCTATCAGAGAATGGCTCCTTCAATCAACAAACATATTGCAAAAGATTAGTTGACCTCGGGTAAAATTTTCATTTAGACAAACGCAATTTTTTCTAAACACTTATGATTAAGGAAAAAATTGGAATTCGTTTTGAATTTTTGTATTAAATGGATGTTATACAAGTAGTTCTTACAGTACTTCTATGGATTGCACGCCCCTGGCAAACACCTTTTTTCAGTTGTGAGAAAGAATAGGGCCAGTAATGGTGCAATACATGTCTTGCAGATATTTGTACCGATAGATGGCGCCACAGAGGGCTTAAGAAACGAAACTTTCTAGTTAAACCCAGAGATGCCAACCTGAGAAAGTAGTCATCCGTAAAAAGGCAAGAATTTTCCGTAGTTTTCCGCAAAAAATGTCAAAAATTTTCAGTAGTTTTCAGTAAAACTGTGCTCTTTCATTTCCTGAAAGAATTTTTTCATAAGTAAAGAACCTGCATTGTCCATAGAGCAGTATATGTATTATTAATATATTAATTTAAATTTTTTTTTCTTCAGATGAGCAAAAATATGCAACTTTTCCTCGAAATTTTTTCTTTTCTTTTTTTTATATACATTTTTTTCCCTTCTAACCTCTTCCGTCTTTTTTTTTTCAATTTTAAACGGAAATGCACTGGTTAAGGATAATGTAAATATTTATGAATAAGCCAAGATTTAAATAATTGTGCAATTAAATAATTTAAATATTTAACTAAATAATTTAATTATGGTATTTTTAATGGATATTTTTTATTTCTGCTGAAGTAGTTTTTGCTCACCCCTGTAAAAAATCCTGCCGACACCCATGGGTGTCCGCAGAATCTTATACGAGGTGGATGCATCCAGGAAAAATTCCAATTAATGCTGTTGGGCTATAGTTTATTGTGGATTCAGTCTTCCCCCACCTTTTGTATAAGCCAAGGGGGTGCAAATGCACCCCCTCGGGTCGCCCATGCCAACGCTTATGTTACCTAGTCTATCTTACATCCTGACTTAAACGGATTTTCATCAATGCTTTTTGTGGACCGCACATTTTCTAGTGCTGCCATCTTTAGGCAATAAATGTTTTCAAAACTGGATATAATATTATTTATTATATTATATATTTATATATTATTATAATTTGTCCTTTCTCCATATAACTTGGTAGAATCAGGCCCGTAGCCAGACGCTTGTTACGGGGGGAACAGAAAGCTGCAGGAGGGTTAAAATTCGTAAATGTTTTGATGTATTTTATTAATATATTTAATAATACTAAATATACAAGCAAACTAATATATGTTACGTTAATTAATAAATTTGTTAATGTAAATTTTGCATTGAAAATTTATAAATTTTAGTATAGCTCTTTATAATTTCCCGTATCTTTATCATAAAGTATATGAAAACGTTAACCCCGAATTTAACACTCAAAGTATTTTTTTTCTCAAAAAGGTTATTTTTCACTAAAAATTTCCATAACATTATCTTTTGCATTTACTAATCGGGCCTCTCTGAAAAAATCGTACAAGATTAGCTTTTTAAGAGTAATTTAAAAAGGAGTAACAAGTAGCAGTAAAATAATGCATTTAAAACTCATCATCATATATTTGAAGGAGTTTTTGAATTACTTAATTTCGGACATAATATTGCGAGAGAAGCACTCCCTTTCAAAAGCTGTAAACTATTAATAATGATGATAATAATAATAATAAGGAAATTAAGTACATAAAACGAGATTTTCGATATGATTTCTTATTATACATCATGTAATTTGAATCTTGAATTTAATAAAATAGACGAGAGGAAATATGCTGTCCAGTTGCATACATCACAATCCTGAAATTTTCACGCTCTCTAATCAAGATGAAAAAGTAAAGAATATGTTTTAAAAGATCAAAACTCACGTGTTTGAACTTACTGCTTGGAAATCCATACGACTGTGAAAAAATACATTGTAAAAGTTGAAGTTATTGATGATGTCATGTTTATGATTTATTCTATGTAATTAATAATTACATTTCTGCAAGACTTACAAACCAAAATGTTATTACAGGTATCTTCATCCTTATTCTTCTTATTATGATTCTTTAACATTTCTGATTAAAAATTAAATAGGGCACAAGAGGGATAGACAAACGGAGTTTTCTAATTTTCCATCTAGGGTTTTATGGCTAATTTCTTTATGCTTTCCTCATTTCTTTTTTCCTTTTTGAGTTCCCTAATATGTTGTGGATTGGCTGTTGTGGGACTTTAGTGATCGTCAGCGAACCGCTGCAATAAAATAAAACCTTGCAAATAGGAAATAATAACCCCACACGGAAACAAAATCGACATCCAGTATCAATCTGGAGTAAGGGCTAAAAGACAAATATCGTAAAAGAGCCATAGATTTCATTTTCTTATCTTATTAGAGACTTGAAATGCAGAATGTTTTACGACTATTGAATTAATTCAGAGCACTGTAACTTCGATTCAGCGTATGAGGGAAACGCTGTACTGCTATTTTAGTTTAATGTTTACATGAAAACAACGCGTTACAAGGGTATAAATTAAAATCGTACTAAAATATGTATTGAAAGCAAAGAACATTTATTCTATTTTCCTTGCTTAAATTATGGCTGAGAATTAGCAATTGTTCCATTACTACATTTTAAAGTAGCATTGTCTATGTTCAATTCCTTCATGAAGCATTGAATATTGATTAGTTGGTGGAATATTCAGGGCGCAAGGCTAATGCGATACATCAAATAGTGGCGAGTTGGCTGAACTCTTAAGGCACAAGGACAATGATATACATTGAATACTGCGAGTTGGTCGAGTACTTATGACACAAGAACAACAAGAAATATTGAATAATACTATACATACAATACATATATTAACCCTTTTGAACGTTTACATAAACAAACGTATTTTGGTATGAAATCTGCTTAATGTGCGGTTTTTTCATACATTAAGCAAAAATTCGAAAAAAAATCGTGATAATTTAATAGTATGCAAGCAATTTGAATGAAATTTGGTGGTAATCTTTATTATATATTATATAACTAAAAAAACGTAATAACGCGTGCCACAAAATATTTACATTTCGCATTTTCTATACAAATATAAATAATTAAGAAAAAGGTGTCAAGAGAAAATAGAAAAATGTATACTCATGTTTTTAAAAATTGCAACACCATGAAGGACTTGTCCGAATTGAATGAAATTTATTGTACAAACGAGCTGTATTCATACAAATAAAAGATTAAAATTACAAAGCAAAAAAATAATATTGCATGTCGAAAATCAGTATTTGGTGAAGCCACCACGCGTTGCAATAAGTGATGCTATACGACGTGGCATGGAATCAAACATATGTTGAATGTGTGCCTGAGGAAGAGCATTCCAGATAGCTCGTATGCGACCCCAAAATTCATCTATAGTAGCTATGAGACGAGGATCACGAGCGAGACGCCGACCAACAAAATCCCACACATGTTCAATCGGCGACATATCAGGTGAATAGGCAGGCCAAGGAAGAAGCTGTATCTGCTGTGATGAAAAGAAGTATTGAACATTCCTGGCAATATGTGGACGGGCGTTGTTCGAAATACAGTTCCGTAAATGCTTGAAGGAAGGGAACAAATTCGGGCTCCAGAACTTCATTGATATACCGGTTGCTTTTGAGATTACCCACAATTCGAAGCTGCTGAGATCCTTCATGGTACGCAATCGCACCCCAGACTATAACTCTGGGGTATCGTCCACTATGATGTTCGATAACGCACTCCGGAAGGTGGCGTTCACCGGTATAGCGTCTAACACGGATGCGGCCATCACTGTACTCCAAATTAAAGTTGGATTCATTAGGAAAACACCACTTGTTGCCAATCAGCATGCCAGTCTCTATGGCCATGAGCCCATTGTAGCCGCAGGCACCGATGGTTTTGCGGCAGGGGAATCTTGTATAAAGGAACTCTTGCATGCAGTCCACGGTGCAGTAGATGCCGACGAATTCATAAAGCACACAATGATACACCTGTAGGAATGCACCAACGTTCTGCTAACTGTCCAGATGAAGCAAAACGGTCCTTCACCACCATGCGGACCAGGTGTCTACTATTCCGTGCTGACGTCACCTTTCGGCGTCAACTCCCGGATTTCCGAGTTGTCTGGTTCTCTTGAACCCACTGCTCCCACACTCGCATCACTTTACTGCTGTTACGCCCCATACGAGCTGCTATTGCATGATAAGGAAATCCGCCCTCACGAAAACCGATCACTCGTCTCCGTTCAGACTCCATAACTTGCTGAAATGTCGTTTTCTTTCTTCGTAGAGGCATAGTGAAGTCTCATGTTGCGGTCACCACTAGCAGATAACCATACACGCCCCGCTACAGCCCTCTATTTATACGAATCCATCAGCAGTTCAGAGGGCGCTGTTCAGCCCACGCACACGCGATGACTCTGAAATTCTAATCATTTGAATAGCATACCCGAATTTGCATTTCCTGAAAGTTTCAGCACAATCACGTGATTCCTTCATCGTGTTGCAATTTTTACAAACATGAGTTTACGAAAACCCGGGGCGTGACCATCCTGAGCAGCAATACAAGCCTGATAGCAATGTTTCACGCACTTAATGATGATATCAAAAGAAATAAAAATGAGTAGCAACAATCGTTGTTTGCGCAAAGTACAGGATGGTCATAATTTAGAGTGAGGTGTTTAGAGAGTGATAGCGAAAAATCTATCTGGCCAAATTGAACCAAATTTGGTTTACATGTTATGTGTCATAGGATTAATAGGGCTATATTAATAATCGGCTAATATTAATAATAACCGGTTAATATTAATAATAACCGGTTAATATTAATAATAAACAAAGGTTAAAGTTAATAATTTATAAGTATTTGTCATATGCACCGATGATTATTAATAATCCGCAATTATGAAAGGTAAATATAACGATTTTCGATGCTCCTGGTTTGAGATTGGGGGTTGTGCCTGCGTTGGACAGAAAATACTATTGCGTTAGCCTGCCTAGGTGTTATGGTGTCAATTTGATATTGCTAGACGTTCATGATTGTTTTTACATTTTCATTGATTTCACATTACGCCTAACATTACCTTCGCATACGAAACGCTAATTCGGGTTTGGCTCAAAATGGTGCAAAGAACGCTTACTCAGAGATCTCATAAAGATTGCACTGCTCACTGTAGTCCGGGGTTTGGTTCCCTAGGCCTTAAGAGGTTCGGATTCCTCGGAAAACAGTAGGTCCCGGCGCAGCATGACCACTGTAGTCTTTGAGCCGTAAAACCAACAAACAAATCGCGTACAGAACGAAACGTCCTTAAAAAGGAATTCATATGCAGGGCGTCGCATTTGCAACCTTGTGTAGTCACTAATCTACCAGCCAAGACATCGTGTGTTCGAGTCCACTTTACGCAGAAACCTTCCTCATCATCTTCTCAAATTTCATCTATTTAACAAGTTGTAATTGCATAGGGCATAACACTGGTATTAAACTTTGGCCGATCATTCGGCATTGGCGGAACACGCCAATTATTTATCTCCCACTAAGTAAATTAAAAATTTAAATACATGTTATGTGAGGAGCACAGGGGATAGAGATCATAGCCTTCACTTGACCTCTAAGCTATCTAGAACGACTATCCGGTGATCCGAATGAAGAGACTTTAATATAAAATGATTGCTGCCAAGCTCCGTTAAATAAGAATTGACATATCTTTAATTACATATTTTCATGTGAATTTCAAAACGTAGTGTATAGAATGTATTTCTCTTTAAGATCTCGCTGGAAAATTGCAATTTGCTTTTAAAAAGCTAAGTTTATTAACTAACCAACCATAACAAATACATATAAAAGTAGAAAAGTTTTACCTAACCTAATTCTCAAGCTATTCCCATTGTAAATAACAATGCGTGACTTTTTTATTTTTTTTTTTTGGGTGAACATCACAAACTTCAAATTGCATGAACAATAGAACAATCAAAGGAAAACCGATTTCCGATTAGTTTCTTTTTTGACTGCATGTCATCAGCTTATATAGATTTGTGAGAAATTCGCTACACGGTACGCGACTTCGCGAAGTCAAAACGTTATCCCGTCCCTGCTCTACCCGATTCCTAAAAGCATGGAAATTTAAAATCGTTTAGCCTATAAATCGATTGAGTATGTGTTTGCATTATAAATCTAACTTTTAAAGAAGATTAGGGAGAAAAATAAATGACAAAAATGTGACACCAGTTATCAAGTTCGATTCTTTTTCACGAAAAGCTCAATACTCCGTGAGTTCCAGATACTACATAGGAGTTCCAATATTTACAGAAGTATGTGTTTAAAAGCGTGACAAAATTTTAGGGTTAAACTTCCAAAGCCAATGTCATTTCAAACTCCTTTTGTCACGAAATATTAACATTTACAAAATTTGAATAACATTTCTTCAGGATTACTCAATACGGGAAACATATTCAAATTGGAAAGTTACACACAAACATAAGAGAAAAGAGCACGACGCCGTTGGTGCAGCCCAACGCTGGGGAGATGAGCTCCAGGGAAACTGTCAATCAAAGGAATACTTTTGTGGGTGAGTTGGGGAAGACACGGGATGCATAATTTTTTTCTTGCGTTTGTTTAATAAATGTAATAAAAATGACAGGTTCTGTACAAACGAAAAAGAATCGTCCATGTACTACTACCCTATTTTGATTAATCAACTGTTTATACAGTAATATACAGTATGTAAATAGCGCTACAGTACACATAAGTTAAACTAGTGTACAGATTTCTGGAGATCAACTCGTCAACGTCAGACAATACATGAACTCAGGACTTTCTCATTACTTACCTACTATATATATTTTTTACTTTTATGAAGATACCTGGGTTGAAACAAAAATATCTCTATGTTGTATATAATAATGTCGCGCCTACAAAAGTAAACTAAATTAAATAAATAATTATCTAGCGAAAAACCATTTTTCTATAATTAATTATAATTTGCCTTATTTTAACAGTTCGGGTATCTTATTGTGACAGATAATCATAATCTGATAATGAAATTTAAATGACACTTAAATCCTTCGAAAAAATGCGCCGGTTATTCGATTTAAGATTTTTGAAACTTACAATAATTTTTCAAGCCCTCGCCTATGGAATAAGGCAATGTGAAAGCCGTTCTTTCATAGCTGTTTTAGCCATTTTTCCAGATTTTGTGCATGTAGTGTAAATATTATTAAATGACTTGAAACATTAGACATTGTACTTTTGGCCCAAAGTTCCTTTAGATTCACGCAAATATATCAGCAATTGGTTTTCGATTTCCCATTCATTGATAATACGAGCATAATGGTAGTATAGGAATGTGTCATGAAAAACTTCGATTGAACTAAAATTACGGTACTTTACTTTTTCACATTTGTAAGATAATGTCCGCTGATTTGGTACAAAGTGTCCGAATCCGCTCTTGTCCGCATTAAATAGTTGACTGCTCCGGCAATGAGCAAATTCATCACGTGGTGATAAATAAATTCAATAGCTTCGTTTCCAAGCACTTCGATAGTTTGATTTTTAGCTACCGTTGTATATTTTGTAACTTTGCGAGAGGTAATACCATTATATTTTTCTATTTTGTCTGTGAAATAACTTGAAATTGTACGTTTTGTAAAATTAAAATCTTTTGCTTTTGTTAAGTTCATCTCTTTATGTCTATGTCATGAATTGCTGTATGGTTATGTCTGTTGTGATGAAATTTTTATAACACCGCGCGTTTGATTAATCTATATTTCTATTTTTTGGTACCTAATCAGGCGATATATTTTTTAAAACGGTATATAGCTTTATAGTCTATTTCTTTTCGATAACGTTTTCGAATTTTATGAAGTTTGTTTCTTTTACAAGAATCGTAAAAATTTACAATATTTTTAATTTCTAGCAAACTGCAAATTTCTTTACAAATTTCATTGTTAAAGTATCTTCATTGAATTTTTTCATCAGAAGTAGTGTATTCAGAGCTATCATCACCAGAATTGCAATCTAAATTGCTATTGTTTTTTGCCTCACCATTTTGAAAATCTAAGGTTATGTCCTCTTCCATAAATTCTCTATCCAAATTTATTTCTTCAAATTTTGGTAATAATCCCTTACATTCATTTCATTGTACATCTATTACCGCAAATGGAAGTGTCCCGTGCTTTTTAATGGCTAAGTTTAAAATATATTGCAAAATATTGAAATTTTTTGCATATTTAAATACTGATATATTGTATTATTAAGTCATAAATTATGGCATTATATTTTTCCCAATAGTTAAATAAGAAGGATAAAGGTAATGAATTGAATTATTTCAGAACTGCAGACAATGAATACACGGGAATCTATATTTTGATTTAATATTTCAACTACTAAAGCAAATTGATGACTGACCACATGGAGAGTAAAATATTTTACGAAGAAAATCCTCAATCAAATTGACAACTCAAAAAATTCATATGAATATTGTCAAAAGTTTAAATTAATTTAAAATTTTAATGCAGGATGGTTATCATACATTCCCTATTTTACTAAATACTTTGCGAATGATGAGAGCTCCCCCTCATTTGCAAAACAAAATCTTCGTCAATTTAATTCAGCGACAAAACAAAAACAAAGTGTTTAAAAATATCTTAATTACTTCAAAATGTTCCCATGGATGAAAAAAAAATAATGCAGACTCAAATCGATTATTTACTAATTAAATTTCCCCCAAAACAACAAGAATGAAATGTAGTATTCCGTTTTATATTACTATGGAAAAAGCAAAACATTTATCTGATTTCACCAAAGACCAGATCGTAATGGCAAAACACTTAGGTTAGAACATCTCGGAAATGGCAACTCTGTTATAATTGCTCCTTTTGTGTAATAGTGTTACCACCTTTCAAAGATAATCTGAAACGGGTGAACTCTCGAAAAAGCATGGTCTTGCCATACCTCAAATAACCAAGAGGTCAGCGCAGGCTATTTCGTCTTATCCGCAGCGACAGTAGGCCTGCGGTTGCAGAAATGAAACCCATTAAGGATGCAGCATTGTTTTAGATATTAGGGGTAAAGCCTGCGCGAAATATTTAAACGATGGGTAATACGACGAACCCCAGGTTTTCCGAAAGAAATTATTAAAATATCGCCGAAATTTTCAAGAAAATCTTAAAATTTTGCAATTTTTCCCATTGACAACCCATTAGAGCTAAGTTTGTTAACTAACCAACCATAACCAATACATAGAAAAGCAGAAAGGTTTAAATAGCCTAATTCTTAAGCTAGTCCTATTGCAAATAGCAATGCGTGACCTTTTTATTTTTTTGGTGAAAACCACAAGCTTCAAATTGCATGATGCATGAACACTAGAACATGCAGAGGAAAACCGATTTCCGATTAGTTTCCTTTCGACTGCATGTCATCAGCTTATAAATATAGATTTGTGAGGCATTCGTTACAAGGTACGCGGCTTCGCGAAGTCAAAACTTTATCTCGCACCTGCTCCACACAGTAACTAAAAGAATGGAAATTTAAAATCTTTAACGTATAAATCGATCGAGTATGTGCTTACGTTATAAATCTAACTTTTAAAAAAAGTTTAGGAGAAAAATAAATGACAAAAAGGAGACACAAATTACTTAGTTCGATAATTTGTCACGAAAAGCTTAATACTCTGAGTTCCAGATTCTATATATGTATATATTTTCCAGTAAGTACAGAAGTGTGTGCTCACAAGCGTGTCAAAAATTTGGGACGAGACTTCCATAAGCCATTTTAAATTTAAATTGCTTTTGTCACGAAATATTAACATTTGGAAAATTTGCATAATGTGTTTTCAGGATTATTCAATACCGGAATATTTTAAAAATACGACCAACTGTGTGTCTCCCTGGTTATTATAGATTCCTAATAAATGGTGATAAGCACGATACAGGAAAGCAAAATGAGTCTCACTTCTCATGAGTAGATTCCTGAAGTCAGAAGCTAAACTTGACGATTCATATTCATAAAAATGCATATAAAGGTAGCAGTAGTTAACCTAACCAATTATTTTGTTATCCAAAATGCAGGAAATAATAGATGCGTAGGAGTCGACGGAACAGAATTCGAGCTTTTAAAAATTTTATCTAAAACCTTGAATTTTACGTATGAAATAGTATCTCCTGAAGACGGAGAATGGGGCATTTTAAAGAATGATGGCAACTGGAGTGGCATGGTTGGCATGCTACATAGAAAGGAAGCAGATATGGCAATCGACGGAATAGCTTTATCGCATTCAAGAGCGCAAGCAGCTGAGTACGCATTTCCGTATTACGTGAATTATGTTGCATTCATGATGAAAAAAGCTGGAACCGTTTCACGGAATTTTTTCCTTGTGTATCCTTTCCAACCTCTGGTCTGGGTTTGTTTTATTGCATGCTTATTGCTTTGTTCACTAATGCTTTCATTTCTTCAACATAATCGCAAACGACGAGGAGAAAACAGCGGCAGTATTTTAAAAAATATGTTTTCCATGCTAGAAATTCTAATTGGTAGCCGTGATTACGGTAATTTTTTTCATAGAGGTGTTGCTAAAATAGTCTTTATCTTAAGTGCTTTGCCCGTTCGGGTCTTGATGTTTGCTTATACCGGCCTC
>QLNU02012169.1:0-13486 GCA_006491805.2 Dysdera silvatica | reverse complement strand
GCAAGATGGTATTAAAAATTTTAACGGGCAAAATCTGGTATAATATTTTAATTTATTATAAAAAAAATAACAATACATAAATACATTTTGTTAATGATTTTAGTAAGCTCATAATACAATAATCCTATGTGCAAATTTTTATTTTTGGGTATGTGTTATTTTAAAAGTTACAGAATGTTGAACTTCAGCCTATCAGAAGGCATTTCGTAACACTTAAGGGGTATGTGCCCCCTTAAGTCGCGCATACATATGAATATATGGCAGTTTAGCTCTGTAACCTCTCCCTTATAGACCTCCTGAGTACATTAGTAATATAAATGCATATACGCGTATATATAGATATGCACCTGCGTATAAGAGACGAGCTAAATCGTTCTTTGAATGATAAACCTGAAAGATTTTACTCACCATTCAATAAACCATTGAGCGAATCATTCTGAAAATAATTTTGCTTATCTATAATGTGCATTCAGTGTTTTATATCATTCGTTATTCTTTATGTCTGTCTGTCTGTCTGTCTGTCTGTCTGTGTCTGTCTGTCTATAGGTACGCACGTCTGTATGTGTGTGTAATGAACTGATAATATACTTAAGATTCTGTTCTGTATTTTATTAAAAAAAATAGGTGTTAAATTGTGTTGAATTACCATTTGTACAATTATTAATTATGTAATAATTACATGTAAATGATGAAAGTAAAGCATCATAATGATCAGCGTCATAATGAACTCTTTCTAATTATCTCGTTTTTGTTTTTCCTTCTAGAAAAGGACATGACGATAATTCCGGGTCGCCTGTTGTTCAGACGCGGTAAGTTTGATTAATTTGAAATTAACAACAGTCATTTATCAGGTGTAATATTACCGAACAATTACTTTTGATGAAGGACTGCCTCTGACGCATCCAAAAGCTTGAGTATTTCATCCTCTGTTGGTTCCAGTGTTTGGCATTTTGTATGTAAATTTCTTCCCTGGTATATTGTATTTTATTTCAATTAATAACTGAGTTATTGGTCTTGACTCAACCCAGTTTTTCCGAACATGCTGTTTTCATGGTCGGAAAACGGATGAGAAATGTATAGGCTAGGTATCATTTTAAAACTTACAAGTCTTGCGTTTACCTTTTCTTGTTTGTGCTCTTCGCGCATCTCATTTTCATACAGTTCACGAATTTTTAGAGCTTAAATTAGTAGCTCTATCAGCTAAATAGGCATCCTGCATTCAGAACAAAAACGGCCAGAAAGCTATAAAAAGTCGCGCCATGGCTAAAGCTTTTAGCACTTGGCAATTAACCGAATGTTCCTCGTTCTGAGATAAAAACCAGTAGCCGTCTGGTAGGTAAAAAACCGGCAGTAAATACGTCGAAAAACGTCTCCTTTTAGAATTTTAATGTTCAATTTGTACAAAAACGTGATTTAGGTTTTCCTTGGCGACGTTTTTTTTCCACTTTAGTATCGGCTTTTTCCCATGTCAAGACACTTGTCCCCCTTTAAGCGACACTAAAGAATCTACCGCCAACAATTTAGGGCATTTCGTTGGTAGAACAGCACGTATATTTATGAGCTTCGAGTACGTAATTTAGAATTGCGTATATTTTTCCTTAAGTATTCGTAACTCTTTCGAGAACAAAGAGCCTTTATACTCTTACTGTGGCTCTTACTGTGTAGCTCTTCCTGTGGGTGCTCTTCTACAGCAAAGAGCTCGGCTCCAAAGGCCTGCTAAATGTTCAATCAGGCAAGTTTAGCAGTGTTTAGTTTCTTTATTGATGTGTTTCTTGGCGATTTATGTTGGCATTGTGTTTTTATTTTAGCAGATTAAGTGAGCCAATGCCCTTACTGTGTTTTTGTTTTTGGTGATAAAAAATGAAGAAAGAAAATAGGGGCACGGGAAAATTTTTATCTATCTTATAATTCTTGTTGCCAAAGACATGCCACTAAATTGAAGAAAAGAAAAATTACAGTACAGCCCTTTTTTTTCCGCCTTCCGCCCTTAACAACTAAAAAGACTCTAACCCTGGATAATTTATTAAATTAGAAGTAAATAACAAGCGGATTTGGCATAAACATATCATTACTTTTCTGCTAGCTGATATTGTTTGCCCGTCATTTAGTAATTTCGTTTCCTCATACTATTGTTATTGTGATTGATATCTGATATTGACATGAAAATTACTTCTGATATTATTGACATTAAAATTCCCAAAACGTAATTTACATAAAAATTTCGACATAAGCATTCACGTTAAAATTCCGACAATATCGTTGACAGGAATATTTCGATATAATCATCGCTATAAAAAAAATACGATATTATAATTAACATAAAAATGTCGGTATCGTTAATGACATGGAAATTGATATCATCATTTATGTGAAAATTAATTGACGTTATCATTGACATGGAAATTTCAACATTAACACGAGAGCTATGATATCATTTTTCACAATGAAACAGATAAGCTTCTAGCACCCTTAATGTCTTAGATTTAAATGACGATTTTTAGATAAATTTCTTATGGAGTGATGGATTAAATTGCAACAAACTATCATGAAATTTGGGTAACAGTTATGACCTTTTTGACTTAAGGAGGATATTGGTTATCCATGGAGGGAAAGTATTGCTTTGTTAGTATGTATATTATGACGGAGGAGAACAGCTAAGAGCATGCGCCAAGCTCTACAGTTTTCTGATTGATCTAAATACCTGTCACCTAAGGTAGAGAGCGCAGTACAGCCCAGATGCTCTTGCGCCATAAAAATCCGAACAATTCTAAGGTAGATTTTCCCCATACTTCTTAGACTGTGGTTTGGCAATTTTTTAAGGAGGAAAGCTCCATCCCAAAATTTTACTCACAAAATTTTTTTCCGATGTCTTTTAAAGTTGATACATTAAACTAATACGAGTATTATTAATTAATTAATTAATTATATAATTGTAAAGGTTATTAGTTCGCTTATTCTTATCGCTTTTCAAAACTCCTATATTGGTATAATAACTATTGGATATAGAATTATGATATCACTACATTTTCCTTTATTTATACCTGCCATACCCTTACTAATCAACCACCTCTTTTATGTTCATGTATTTAGTTATATATTACTTCCACTTATTATATCCAATTCTGGGAAGCAGGGGCTCAGACCCCAAAGTCTTTACCTTTCTCTGTCTAGACTGATTAACTCCACTGATAAATTGTAAATAATTATCACATCATGTAAAAAAATTTGAATCCGTCTGAATAAAGTTTGATTTGATTTGAAACATTCACGAATAGGATTCTTTTCCGAATATTTCCACTATAAAATATTCATTTAGGAAAAATGTTTAGAAAATTAATTATCAAATTTCAGGAGAACACCCCACTGTCCTGTATAATTGATACTAGGGCCCAGAATCGGGTCGCGATCCTTCGGTTCAGATACAACGGCCTAAGGAATCAAGCAGTAGGAAACAGAGAATACTCAATACCATGGCGATTAAAACCGATGTCTTTCCCGCGCTGTATGCAAATATACTACCATCTTACCGCTATAAGGTAAAAAAGGACCAGTAGCTTTTTCATAAAAAAATAGAGAGAAAAATACAGCAAAACCTCTGAATAACGGACACTTCAAGACGAGTGTCTATTCGTTATTCGGAAGGGTAAGGGGATAGCCAGCATTGGGAGTTTGAATTGGAGAAATTGTCTGTTAAGTAGAGGTATTCTTTATTCGTAAGTGTCCGTTAAAGAGGTTTTACTGTATTTGCATATTAAATTATCTTTGAAACACTGGATAATATTGAAAATAAAGGGATAGTATACGTGGATTAGACCATTAGTATAGTTTATCTTAATTACAATCTCGGCAGCTTTAAATAAACTATATACTTTCACCGATAAATTCAAAATGTAATTTTTCAATTGCAACACCAGTTAGAAGAGCGTAATAATGAAACATATGTAGTGTTAGCATTAAAGTTAATATGGATTAGAATATGAGGTGCTCCCCTTAGACCCCAATATATAATTAACACACGACGTCGTATATGTTATTTAAATGCTATGAATTGGTCTGTCAGTTTTGACATTCTCTCATACCCTTGTTAATGGCAATTAGTTGCGTTATCTGACTGTCTGATAGTCTGTCCACCATTATTTGATATATTAATGCAGACAAACATATATATAACACCTAAGCGCCTCCCCAGCTCGGTTCATAACACAAATTCTATTTCTAAGTTGCGTCAGACCATCCTTCTTTTAACAGGCAAGAACACCGCAATTGCATTACAAAGAACAAGTCAAAAGGCCACTGGAAAATGAGTGCGATAACAGTAACATTACTCGACCGATAATGCATCATGGACTTACTGCAGCGTGTACATCACTAGTGCCAAATGAATCTTCATACATCCTCTTCAAAAAAAAAAACAAAAAAAAAATTTGATGTAAGAAAAAAAAAGGGAGGTAGCCCGTAGGATACATCACCGCCGATAGCCACTACAGTCTGTCGCATTACCTAGTTCGGACTATTTATATCTTCGTTCTTAAGGCTAGCTTTGTATCTGGAGTCATCATCTTCCCCTTAGGGTTATCCGGTTTGAGGCTTCCGAAGCGGCTCCTCCGTGGACCAGGGTCACTGACTATTTTATGATGCTTAAGTTGAATATTTTTAATTCGAAAAAATAAGAAAAATTGCTTTTATAAATCGCTTTTCTGGCCATTATGCAAGGGCCTTGACATCGGCAAATTAAAGGCCCCTGTGAAGACTTAATGGGTTTTGCTAAATACCCAAAGAAACGATATATTACGATGTGTGCTTAGTTGGTATACAAAGCTATTGGTGATTAACCATTTCATATAAGGCAATTTATTGATGACATTTTACAATGCGTTGCTCTTTATTCACAAAGAACTTGCAATAAGTAATGATAAAAGTTATTTAGTAATTTTGTAATTTTTTAATTACTCTTAAATGAAAAAATATATTTCCTAAATATCGAGATATACGTATATATAGTATACGGATAGTGTGTATATACATATATATATACTTCCCAAATTCAATTGTGAGTTAGTAAGGAAGGCCATTGAAAGCAACAAGAGCCTTAGGGTTGTTAAAGGAAGTTTATCTGTTGGGAAGAAACACATCATTGCATTAAAAGGAGAGGATGGCACCGTAACAAGAAATAGGGAAGAAATACTTAGAAGAGTTGAAGAATTCTACAAAAATCTATACGAAAGTAACAGTGGATTAAACGAAGACGCCGCAATAGTCGAAGGAACAGCTCCTAAAATCTTAAAAGAAGAAGTTTCATTTGCAATAAAAAATATGAAGAAAGGAAGAGCCCCTGGTGATGATGGTATTACATTAGATATCCTAAAAGAAGCTGGAGAATATGTAGAAGACATACTTGCAAAATTCTTTACCAAATGTCTTAACAGCGGTAACATACCAAACCAATGGGATTCTGCAACAGTAATTCTTTTGCATAAAAAAGGTGATAAAGAGGATTTAAAAAATTACCGACCAATTAGCTTGTTACCTGCTATTTATAAAATCTTCACAAAAGTGCTAACACATCGCCTGCAGAAAAAATTAGATGCAGCTCAACCAAGAGAACAAGCTGGATTTCGAAGTGGATTCAGTACAGTGGACCATATTCAAGTATTAAGAGAATTAATTGAAAGAACACATGAATATGAACTTCCATTGTGTGTGGCATTTATTGACTATGAGAAGGCCTTTGACTCTATTAAAACATCAGCAGTCATCAACTCTTTAAGATCAACAGACATTGAGGATGTGTACATTGACATGGTGAAACGTGTGTATAAAAATGCAAGGGCAAAATTTCGGTTACATAAAGATACCAAAACTATCAAACTTGGCAAAGGGGTGAGGCAGGGAGATACCATTTTTACTTCAACTTTACAGATGATTTTTCAGCAAATAAATTGGAATAACAAGGGAATAAAAATAAATGGTGAATATTTAAATCATTTGCGGTTTGCTGATGACATTGTTATTTTTTCAACGAACCCATCAGAACTCCAAGACATGGTACAGGAGCTCTCAACTAGAAGTAAAGAAGTTGGACTCAAGATGAACCTACAAAAAACTAAGATCATGTTCAATAATTTCGTAGAGGAAACAAAAATACAAGTTGACAACATTGAGCTAGAAATTGCTGATTCATATATTTACCTTGGCCAGCTGATTTCAATGGATGGCAACATTATGAAAGAACTCAACAGACGTATTAAACTTGGCTGGAGTGCATTTGGAAGAAACAGTTTTATCCTGAAGGGGAAATTGCCTTTGTGTCTAAAAAGAAAGGTCTTCAACCAGTGTGTATTGCCAGTCCTCTCTTATGGATCAGAGACATGGAGTCTAACAGTTGGAGCAATACGAAAGTTACAGACAACGCAAAGGAGCATGGAGAGGTGCATGCTTGGAATAACTAGGAGAGATCGAAAAAGAAACACTTGGGTGAGAGAGCAAACTAGAGTAGAGGACATCATTGTTAAAGTAAAAGGGCTGAAATGGCGATGGGCTGGGCATATTGCAAGAAGAACTGATCAACGATGGACAACAGAAATTCTGAACTGGATTCCAAGAGACCACCGAAGACCTAGAAAACGTCCTCAAACTAGATGGGTGGATGAAATAAGAAAACAGGTTGGGGTGACGTGGAAGCGAATTGCTCAGGATAGACTTGTGTGGAAAGCATTTGGAGAGACCTTCATCCAGCAGTGGATAGATAATGGTTGAATATGATGATGATGATATACTTCCCAATAAATAATGAATGAAAATAAGCAAATATTTAATGATATATAAATCAAGGTAAGACCGAATATATTTATTTGCAAACAAAGTTGAAGACATCAACAACACTATCATCATCCATCCATTTCTTTCAGTGCCGGAAGCCTAGAAACAATGAATAGGAGAAATTCTGTCCTTAGAATATATCCTTAGATAAATTCTATCCTTAAATAGGGAGGATTCTATCCTTTCAACCTGGGGCCCGTATTTATGGGCCCTAGGTTGGAAGGATAGAAGGAGTCCCTGAAGAATTTGGTCCTGACGATTTTCAGTCAATAAATCATATGGTTTACTTTGAGTCTCATTACCTCCCATATTCAGGTTTGTCCATAATAAAAACTTCTCGGGTATTTGCAAATAAGCAAGATTAAAATAACACTCAAATTTGAATAACACGAGGCACTCCAAATCCTCCGTAGAGCCCCAAACCCGCCATGCCCTACTTAACCTATACGTAAACCCGGCACTGCTTATCAAGGTTGTCAAGGGAGGTTTTAACGTGGGCTATAACGAACAGGTTGTTTCTATATAGTTTTCACGCTAGTCGTCAGAAGGCAGTCTATGCCTCCCGACAAGTCGCTAGAAAAACAGAGTGAAATGTATCAATCCAAATTTAATACATAGAAGAAAAAGCGGTGCATTATTTTATTTCATATGCATACTTTTATTATTTAATTTTTAATTTAATTTTCTCTCTACTTTTACCTCTATATATGTGAGACGGGAACTTCGGGTGTAAAAGTTAATTATTTCGATTAATTAACCATTCATTAGTGACTTAATTAATCATTCATAAGTTAATTAATCCATCAACCACTTTGATTTAATTTCCTCATAAACCTTGCGCTTTAAGGACGGAACTTTTGATTGAACTCACTCTTTATTATTTGGGGGATATAATCCTTTGTAAAAACATTAGTAGCCTGGCCCCTCGAAAGAAATTTCGCCATATAACTGAAGTGGCTAAAGTGCTACTTAATTTTTGAAACGTATATAATTGATATTTATGGGTCTAGCACCTGTGAGTTTGATGCAGATTAGTTGGTTATACTTCTGTATAATTACATGGTAATTTCCGGTATGATGAATAATAAATATATCATGTCTAGCGTTATGCAAATGAATGTGCAATTATGAAATAATGAAGATAGTTGTGAAAAACAGCACATGAAAAATTGTTTTGGCACATGAAAAAACTCTGTTTTGGATACTGCTACGGCTGGTAAGGAATAATACCGTTAGGGGGCGCAACCTTCGATTGTCCAAAACTAACAAACAGCAATATGAAAGGCTGTTCGACAACTTTTCTGGCCTTATTATGTCAGGCGTATCTCTGCTGCCTGATTAAAGGTTGACAGATAGTGCGGAGAAGGAAACGTTTAAAAGAGCGTGGATGATTTAAAAATTAAAACTGTATCAAAGGCGTTAATTTTGATATAATAGGCGATTTCGGAATAAATGAATTTTAATTTACGAGTGATTTTCCTTTTAAATTAGAATAATAAGGAAGTTATACATAAGATCTAGCTACTGAGGGACATTTCCACAGGAACAAACTAATTCAAAATGCAATATGTTTCAAACAGACAAAGCTGTTTCTCTCTAGAAATAGAACGAGTTGTCCTTCGATTCGACCCATAGTTTTCCGAACCTCTGCCCTCATCAAATCAAACCTCATACTACGATGAGCAGAAAACAGTATGCGCTTTACGTTATTATTGCCAGTCCAATCCAAATCGACGTCTCGACAGACCAATGCGGGTCTGCAGCCACGATGAAGGGCAACTTGGGAAAGGCAAAGGACACATGGAATACAAGATACCCGAAGTTTGTTCCATATATATGTAAATAGCTAGATGGAGAAACTGGGGCACAATTATGGGGCAACCGGGACCAGGCCCCTACTGGCCTTGGCTTGGCTACAGGCCTTGACGAATACATTACCGCAAGGCAATGGGTCTATATATATATAAGGATAGCATAAATGATCCACCGGGTTTCAAAACACTTGTTATTTAGAAGTATAGCACATACAAAGATAGATGATACATGTAAAGATGCATGCACTCACCAAGTTTCAGGTACATACTACAGATGTCCAATATATGCGTCATTGGCCACACGGTACATATCCAAACGGTAATCCAGTTGGTACGTTCAGTAGCATATTCCCATCAATTGTGGTCTCAGTAGCATTGATACGTTCCTTCAGTTCTTGCAGTATTATTGCCATTGGAGTATTTAAACTTGCATCTTTTCGTACACTACCCATCTTTGTAGGTCTTATACAACTAAAGAAAAGTCGTTTTGAAACCTGACGAATCATTTATGTGTGTGTGTGCTAACCCTGTATTTTCGACGACTCCGAAACTCTTAAAACACAGTGAACCTGTCCTCGGCGTACAATAAAGCTTTTTTTTTGGGGGGGGTCAAACCAGGTTTAACGACTTGATAGGTGAAACGTTTTACCGTTGTGAACTATTGAGGACTTGCCTTCGAAGTTAAAATTTTGTTGTTAATAGAAGTGGACACTTCGATGTTCTCGAAATTCTACCATTATCGACGTTAATTAATATTCTACATGATGATGAAAATTATATGAAATAATTTAATATGAAAATTAATACGACGACGATAAAATGACTTTTGCCGCCCCTTGAACCAAGCACCGGTGGCAAAAAATAAATTACGGTACAATTTTGAACCAAACTCGAGTTAACAGCGTGAGGAAAGAACGCTTTAGCATTATAGTTTCGTCAAACCTTTTTGAACCAAATTGAACGAGCCAAAGAACGATTTTGCTTATCTATTTTAGACGAGAAATGTCGTTAAATTAGTTTAGTCAGTAGCAGTCTTATCAGTTAGAAGAAGCCTTGTTCAGTTAGTTCAGTCAGTAGAAGCCTTGTTGAGTTAATTTAGTCAGTAGAAGTCTTGTTCAGTTAGTTTAGTTAGTAGAAGTCTTGTTCAGTTAGTTCAGTTAGTAGAAGTCTTGTTGAGCTAATTTAGTCAGTAGTCGAAGTCTTATCGAGTAAGTTTATAGTCAGCAGTAGAAGTCTTATTGAGTTAGTTTAGTCAGTAGAAGTTTTGTTCAGTTAATTTAGTGCGTAGAAGTTTTTTTTCAGTTAGTTTATTCTAGGGATGGGGAACTTTTCGTGTTGGAAAAACGCATTCAGTTCATAATCACAGAAGGCCGCACTTTAGAAATTTCAATCACATACAGGAGCGTAGTACTTCAAAAATTAAGTGGGGGGGAGCTTCAGTAGTTTTTTTTAACAGATCGTGTGATTTCGTGTTAAACGAAACAATATATTTTGCTAGCCAATGGGAGGGCTTGAGCACCTTTTCCTACACCACTGATTAGATAAACAGCATAACCCCGATTAATCGAACTCCGTTTAACCGAAATGGCCAACTGTACTTATTGTTATTATTTTAGTAGATACTTATTGAATACTTTCGGCAAAAATGTTCATATTCGGTTTTTAATGTACTCCGGCATTAAGAGGGAAACTAATACAAATGATAGATATTGCACATATAAAAACTGTATATATATATATATATATAGGGTGTTCGGTTACCACGCGTACAGACTTTAAAGGGTGGTAGGGTAAACCAAAATAAGTAACAAGCCTGCAAGGCCTGCTGGTATCTAACTGGAAGGAGACCCACACGCTGAACGTATGTGACGATGTGTGGAACCGGCCGGGCCAGTAACCTAGTGTCCTACCCCGCCTTCAAGTGGTGCAGGCTGAGCTTTCTATTTATGTGGCAAATTAATATTTGCTGCACGGATAGAAAGGCGGAAGGGGAGGGCTAATTCACCAACCCGTCTAGCCAGCGTGGTGAAATTATGGCTAATTCCTCCATTATGTTGACACACCAGAAACCATGGCCCCTAGTCTCCAGGTGCTGGAGTGCTCCTGATCAAGGCAGCGGTCAGTGTGGCATGAAAGCAGGGGGTGCTAAGAATCACTGGAATGGCCCAGGCTGCCGTTTGTTATTGACCTTGGCAACGTATAATGGACGATCCCTTGCTTCTGAAGCAAAACTTCAGGAATTGGAAGAGGAACTAGACAAGATCAAATGGGACATTGTAGGACTCAGTGAAGTTAGAAGAAAAGGTGAAGAGTTGGTGGAACTTAAAAGTGGACATTTGTTTTATTATAGAGGAACGGAAACTGGAAGAACAAGTGGTGTTGGCTTCTTAATCAACAAAAGAATTAAAGACTGTCTTCTGGAAGTTGAAAGTACATCAGATCGAGCAGCGAGGCTTGTTGTTCAACTAACCCAGCGATACCAACTTCAAATAGTACAGGTATATGCACCAACATCAAGCCATACCGACGAAGAGGTTGAAGAATTTTATGAAGAAATCAAAGAGTTACACACCAAAGGGAAACAACATATCAAGCTCATCATGGGGGATTTCAATGCAAGAATTGGACAACAGGAACAAGGAGAGACATCGGTTGGTAAATACGGATATGGGGAAAGGAATGAACGTGGCGATCAACTCATCGAATTTGCAGAAGCTGAAAATCTTAGCATCATGAATTCATTTTTTAAGAAGAAACCGCAAAGAAAATGGACATGGAAACACCCCAATGGAGGAACCAGCGAAATTGACTATATCCTGGCAAACAAGAAATCAATTATTGAAGATTGCAGCGTACTGAACAGATTTAATACTGGAAGTGATCATCGAATGGTGAGATGTAAAGTGCACTTAAATACTAAATTAGAACGACAGAAGCTCATTAGGAAACAAGTAAGTAAGAGGGTGGATCTAATGAAACTGAAAGTAAATACCGAGGCATTCAAGTTGGAATTAAAAAATCGCTTTTCTGCACTGGAAGGACTTATTGATGAAAGTGATATCTCAGAAGCAAATGAAAACATTGTTAAGACAATAGTTGAAACTGCTGGGGAAATTGGTGGTGTAACCTGTAAAAAGCACAATAGCAAATTATCTGAGAAGACGAAACAGCTCATGAAAAGGCGAAGAGATATGAAGGTGGACAATCAAAATACCAGTTCCAGGATTGAGTACATAGAACTTTGTAAAACTCTGCGCAAAAGCATGAAAGAAGACATAAGAAAATTCAACTGTGAGCTAGTAAGGAAAGCCATTGAAAATAACAAGAGCCTTAGGGTTGTTAAAGGAAGTTTATCTGTTAGGAAGAAATACATCACTGCATTGATGACAACAAGAAATATGGAAGAAATACTTAGAAGAGTTAAAGAATTCTACAAAAAAATATGTGAAAGTAACAGTGGATTAAATGAAGACAACGAAATAGTTGAAGGAACAGCTCCTAAAATCCTAAAAGATGAAGTAGTATTTGCGATAAAAATTATGAAGAAAGAAAGATCCCCCGGGGATGATGGCATTACATTAGATATCCTAAAAGGAGCTGGAGAACATGTAGAAGAGATACTTGCAAAATTCTTTACCAAATGGTAACATACCGAATTAATGGGATTCCGCAACAGTAATTCGTTTGCATAAAAAAAAGTGATAAACAGGATTTGAAAAATTGCTGACCAATTAGCTTGTTACCTGCTATTTATAAAATCTTCACAAAAGTGCTAACACAGCGCATGCAGAAAAAATTAGATACAGCTCAACCAAGAGAACAAGCTGGATTTCGAAGTGGATTCAGTACAGTGGACCATATTCAAGTATTAAGAGAATTAATTGAAAGAACACATGAATATGAACTTCCATTGTGTGTTGCATTTATTGACTATGAGAAGGCCTTTGACTCTATTAAAACATCAGCAGTCATCAACTCTTTAAGATCAGCAGACATCGAGGATGTGTACATTGACATGGTGAAATGTGTGTATAAAAATGCAAGTGCAAAATTTCGGTTACATAAAGATACCAAAACTATCAAACTTGGCAAAGCTGTGAGGCAGGGAGATACCATTTCTCCAAAACTTTTTACTTCAGCTTTACAGATGATTTTTCAGCAGATAAATTGGAATAACAAGGGAATAAAAATAAATGGTGAATATTTAAATCATCTGCGGTTTGCTGATGACATTGTTATTTTTTCAACGGACCCATTGGAACTCCAAGACATGGTACAAGAGCTCTCAACTAGAAGTGAAGAAGTTGGACTCAAGATGAACCTACAAAAAACTAAGATCATGTTCAATAATTTTGTAGAGGAAACAAAAATACAAGTTGACAACACTGAGCTAGAAATTGCTGATTCATATATTTACCTTGGCCAGCTGATTTCAATGGATGGCAACATTATGAAAGAACTCAACAGACGTATTAAACTTGGCTGGAGTGCATTTGGAAGAAACAGTTTTATCCTAAAAGGGAAAATTGCCTTTGTGTTTAAAAAGAAAGGCCTTCAACCAGTGTGTATTGCCAGTCCTCTCTTATGGATCAGAGACACGGAGTCTAAAAATTGCAGCAATACGAAAGTTACATACAACCCAAAGGAGCATGGAGAGGTGTATGCTTGGAATAACTAGGAGAGATCGAAAAAGAAACACTTGGGTGAGAGAGCAAACTAGAGTAGAGGACATCATTGTTAAAGTAAAAGGACTGAAATGGCGATGGGCTGGGCATATTGCAAGAAGAACTGATCAACGATGGACAACAGAAATTCTGAACTGGATTTCAAGAGACCACCGAAGATCTAGAAAA
>QLNU02012149.1:0-18442 GCA_006491805.2 Dysdera silvatica | reverse complement strand
ATAATAATAAATAATTATAATAAATAATAATAATAAATAAATAATAAAATAAATATATAATAATAAATAATTATAATAAATAATAATAACAAATAAATAATAATAATAAATATATAGAGCAGGAATTTTGCAGACTAACAAAACACGAGACGCGTAATTTACTGCGTCAATTACAAGCACAAAATTCGATAGTGATTCCAAACACAGGCATATTATGTACGTCGGTATGTGCGATTTATTACACATGGAACTTGTCTAATGTAATGCATAAGCACGTCTTTAGAGATTGTGTGCATTGTATGTCTTCCGTGCTAAATAAAATATATTTATTTATTATTATTAGAAAGCGGGGGGGGGGGGGGGCAAGCGTAAACAAACCCATAAATAAGCTGGTAAGTGACGCTTCGACAAGAGTTGACAGCTATTTCCTATGGGGGGAAAGCCAATCCTTAAAAATAAAGGTTGCTAGCTACTCATGTACTTCGGATGAAAACTTGTTCATAAAGTTTGTTTGCATATATTAAGTTTCAATTCTATAATAAAACATTCAGTTGACTTCAAAATATTTGCATGTATGCGGTTTTCTCATGTATACGAGTTTCATATACGCGGTTTCGATTGTATATAATTTTTTTTTACTGAGGTGTGAGTTATAATATACTTAATAAAAAAGATAGGGGACATTATAGAGAGGTATACTAAAATTTAAAAGCTTTCAATGCAAAATTTACATTAAGAATCTCTGTTATTAATGCTAAATATATTAGTCTGCTTATATATTTAGTATTATTAAACACATTAAAAGAATACATTAAAATATTTGCGAATATTAAGACACCCTCCTTAACAAGCGTTTAGCTACAGGCCTGCTTGACCTCAAAATGCATTTGTTAACCGAAAAAAATCTTGTAATTACAACGACGTTATTGAGAGATCGAACCAAGGGTGGACACGGGTGGTCACAGGGTTATGACCCCCAAAATATATTTTTTCACTGTAAAAAATTCCAACTTTCATGATAAATGAAGGGTGTTATTCCAAGACCATGGCAAAATTTTTGACCTCGACCCCCCCCCCAATGAAAATCTATGTCGCCCTTGGATCGAATGTATATTATATTATATATATTTTTCTTTTCAAAATGAATTGGAAAGTTGTTCAAACAGGTCCCAAAAACGGATATGCTAGGGCTCTCCAATTAAGTCAGCTATTATTTATGCCGTAAGAACGGGGCCATGCTGCACCAAATGAGCGCATAAATCTCCCAGTATTAGCATGGCGTATGAAGAAGTTCATGAGTAGTGGTGTGGGTGGGTAAGGTATAAAGGAGGGGTTATAGGGCTATAACTACAGATATTCATATGTACGATATATAATTTTTTTTACCGCAATGGGGGTTATAACCCCATGAACACCCCAATGCGTACACCAATGCATTTAGGCGATCTTCAGTATGACACACATACACTCACCATATTGACAAAGTAACACAATGAATTTGGTTGTTTTAAATCAATTATTCACGATCTTTGTTTTAGTTATCCCTCTCTCACTAAACTAGTTTTTTTTTTTTAAGCGAAGCCTCGGCATTGGGGCTTGGCTTGTGATTCCGTGCAGCCTAGCTCGCCGTTATCCCGGTTTTTTTTGGGAAAATAAAAAAAAGGTACCGACTATCTTCCCACCGTGCTGTGGTCAGGGGATTGATTCCCTAGGCCACAAGAGGTTCATATCACTCAGAAAACTGTAGGTTCCGGCGTAGAATGGCTCTTGCTGTGTTTGTACCGTAAAATTTACAGCATTTATTTTTTTGTGCTGCAAAGCAAGGGCGTCGTTAAAGCAAATCACAGTGTCGGGGGGGGGAGTTTTGCTAATGTTAACCCGAAGCAAATAACCACTTTAACCTTTTAATGTATAAAACATTGATATTTTCAAATGTAGGGGAAGTAATGACCCCTGTTCCCCCCCCCAACGATGCCCATGCGCAAAGTTCATCACCACTTTTTTTTTTTATTGTGTGATTGGAACATTTTCTTTTAAACCTTCCTGTTATCGTACTATTTATTTAATTTTATTGAATGAGCACAGAAAATATTATCAGGCCGGCGATTTGTTTCAGTTTGAAAGCAGGAATCAGGAAGAATGTTATTCAGTACTGCGCCCTTTCGCCCTACAAACTCGCATTATAATGGGGGGGGGGGGGGTAAGAAGAAAGGAAGGAGGGCATTTTGCTAGTTTATTATTTTCTCGTTGTAATTAGGATGTTGTTGAACATAAAAATCATAATAAAATTCGCAAACACAGATAAAGTTCTCGCTTCAGTGCATTTGTAACACAACACGAGAAAGTAAGTTGCGTTGATTTGGAAGCTTCATTTCTCCCGTAGAGAGCATTAACCGGGATTTAAATGAGGAAAAAGTCGGACAAACTAGTGGCCAACATTCGTTATGTGTTTGTGTGTGTTGTCCTTTCTCTTCTTACCATTCTACCAAGCTCGTTGACCTTAAATCACCGTTTACCAATAGAGGCCGCTTTTGAAATTATGACGTCAACCTTTCGCCAAACCGAAGAAAGTTCCTCCTTCCAGTTAGCTGTACGAGGTGTTCTGCAAAGAACTTCCACCGCGGAAGCGCAATTTCGGGGCCTAAATACTTGCTTTTGTAAACACTGAGAAAAATTTTAAAATCCAAATTTTTTTCATTTGACTCCAACTTTACAATTATAAAAAAACATGGCTCGCTTATATACTCTGCTGGACTAGTGTTTTCCCTTTCGGATTCTTCGCCTTATCGCTATCGCTTCTGTTTCCCTACTGTAAAGTTTGGCATTACTGTACTTCCCTTGGTTTCAGTTTCAATGTTGTGTTACCGCTATTAGTTTGAAAGATGAAGAAATAATTGCTAATTTCAGTTTTTTGGACTTCTCCAATAGAATCATAAGTTATTAATGTTAGTAGATGGTGAAAATTTTTGCCAAAGTTAATCAGGAATGAAGATGGACTTGAAAGTAAAAATTCTGACGTTGAATTGTTGGTGAGTAGTGTGATTTGTTATCAGATATATATCGTTACTGTACAAATGGATAGCATTAGAAAAAATTCACTAAAACCTTTGAAAAAACGGACATCTTTGGACATTGGTGTTTGCTTGCTATTAGAGATACCGGATATTTCTGAGGGTTAGGGGATAACGTGCATCGGGAATTGGAAGTGTCCGTTAAATAGAGGTGGGTAATACTATGCAAAACGCAATACTTTATTTTTTTCTCAGACTCCGTGATGCGCCTGCCATGTTGGAAAGCCATTTTTTCCGATCTTTGAGCCTCTTTTTTTGGAGGTTAAATGGCATTGCTCTTTTTTTAACTATGTGGAAACGTATTTATCTTCTTTTTGCCGAGACAGCCCCAATAGATAACATTCGCGAAACCTGGTAATACCGAAGAAGTCTTGAATCAGTGGTTGTTGCACTGGCATACATAGGTGGGTGTTCATGGGGGTCGTTACCCCATTGAGATTAAATTTTGCATATATGCATATGAATAACTGGTGTATGCAGAAGGTGTTGATGGGAATTGTAACCCCCCATTGAAATGAAATTTTTATGTATTTAACATAGGAATACTCGAATTGTAGCTCAGTAACCCCTTGTTGTACCTATAACCCCCTTATGAACTTTCTGCATATGCATATGATATGCATATATGGAGTTGTAGTTCCGTAATGCCTATTGAGCCTATAACCTTCCCTTATGAACATTTTGTATATACCTATGGATTGTTAGAAAAGTAGGGTCTTGAAATTTTTTTTAAAAAAAGATGCAAAGTCACCGAAAACACCAAGAAAACAAATTTGACATGGAAGCAAGGATTGCTGAAAGTAAAGTAAGTTGAGAGGGGTCGTCGGCTATTTGGGAGTTTCTGTTAAGGAAGTTTTACTGGATTAGATCCATCATTACGTTATATAGTCATAGCATTAGCAACTACAATAAAGCTCCTAAATATAGGATATACCTTGAGATTTCTGTCAGCTATACAGAAGGGTTGGAGAATAACAAGCATTGGGGAAAATGCCAGCACTGGGAATGCCACATTATGATTCTATGTGACATTCAAAAGTATAACACATAATATGTAGGTTTGCTAGTTGTAACAAAATTCATTTCACATAGGTTAAAATGCAGTATCTGTAACCATGGATTCCCATATGTGTACTGCCAGTGGGGTGGGCTGGGAAAAATGATTATCTCCGTCTCAATGCTGTCAGACATTCTAGTAAATGTACAAGATGCTGAAATGTTATAAAAATAATTGATATTGCTTGACAATTAGTAATAAAATCAAACAACAATGTCAATCAATCAACGTTTATTGGCGTAGTGATACCAACGCCGATGGTATGGCGTGTTTGGATGGTGAAACGTTCGAAAGAAAATAAATATTTCTGCCTTCGGTGGGACCTGAACCCACGACCTTCCACTTGCCGGGCGGAGGCTCTACCCACTGAGCTACGAAGGACAATATATAATCTCTTTACGAACGTATATATATTGTTGCCAGTTATTTCGCAGAATGGTGTAGTACATGGACTACTATTTAAACCAAATTGCAAAGAGACTGGTATTCAATTGGTCGAAATGCACGTTGCAGCATATATAAATTAAAAGTTACCTTATTTTAAAATGTGACTGCAAAACGTTTGAAAGCAAATGCACAGTAGAATCGGGTAAATCGAATTTTTAAACGACCAGGGGAGAGTCTCGTGACCCATTCTGCCTAGCCTGTATGGGTACTCACGTTTGTAACTGCCACCAAAATTATCCTCAAACATGCAGCCTCTCCATTGGTGGATTCAGCGAGGGGGCAATTGCCCCCCCACCAGGATTAAATAGGAAAAAAATAAACACGATGAAGAATATTTAATGTGTTTGTTATGACTAATAAACAAAAGTTTTACACTGGCGTCTGAAGTCTCCATGTCTTTGAAAAATGCAATCCAAAATATTTTCACGAATTTACAAGCTTCTCACCCTTTAAACTACTTTTTCAGTAAGTGTTGCTTCAGTAGAACATAGTTTTTTTTATCGTTGAGTGCCTACAAACTTGGTTTCGAACTCGGATGTCAGAAGAGAAATTTTTAATACACACCCACAGAAATATTCATATTGATGTAAGTAAAGTGATTCACAAATTTTCAAAGAAACCCAGATGGATTTACTTTTCACTTAACTTACTAAACTACATAATAATTTTCAACATCCACATATAAATATAATATAAATAAGTAATATAAATTATTAAACTACTCTACACAACTTTTACTAAACTTAATTTTTTTTAAAAGTTGCTTGTTATAAAAAAATTAAAACAATTACAATGTTTTTATAGTTTAAATTTAAACTTGTTCTATTAATTACATTGTAAATTATCGTTTTTGGTTATTGTATATATCTCCTTTGCTAAGTTATCCTTCTGTCATATTTAACTATAATCTATCCTAAACCATATAGTTTAATTAAAGAAAAGCCCAGCTTTAATTCATTGTCGTAAATTAAATATTTTGGTGAGTATAAAGGAAGGCTAGTAATATATCAACATTTACCTAAACTATTTAATAGTCCAAAACTAAAACTTTTCCTGGTGAGGGCCCCTCAACCCCCCCCCATAGCAACATCCTGGATCTGCCCTTCAGCCTCTCTTTAGCACCACTATTTAACTCACCATGAATCTTTCTTCCATTTTATTCTTTGGCTTTGATTTTCACTTTAGCTAAGTTTGCTTTTAAAAATGATACAGATGCTACTTTTTACTCTCTTGCGTATACCATTGTAATCATTTTTTTTTTATATTTTTAGGGGCATCGTTGGCATAAGTCGACACAGAAATGAGCGCATGGCTGCAATTGCTTCCCATATTGCCGATTCAGACTATGATTTTGTGTTTCTTCAAGAGGTATATTTTCATCACCACCTTTTTGACTTAGGCTTGAATATTTTGCTCAGAATTTGCTTTGAATACAATACTAACTATAATTTTTATATAATTAAATGTATATATAAAATGCAAATGCTAAATTTTGATTGCATGAGGATATCAAAGATGGTGAAGGAGTGAGCCAGGGAAATGCTGTGTCACTAAAACTTTTTTACCTCAGCTTTGCAAATCTTGCTGCAATGACTTGGAACAACAAAGGAATAAAGTGGGAAATATTTAAGTCATCTACATTTTTCTGATGACATGTCCGTTTTTTTTCAATGGATCCTTCGGACATCGATGTAAAAACTTTCAACAAAAAAGTGGAAGAGTCACACTTACAAAATGAACCTACGAAAAACTAGAATCACATCAAAAACTTTACAAAGGAAACAGAAATACAGGTTAATGGCATTGAACTAGGAATTTGCAGATTCATGTATTTACTTTGACGGTTTAACATTGATAGAAAGCAACATTAGTAAGGAATTTAGTAGCTGTATTAAATTTGTCTGAAGTGCATTTGAGAGAAATATATTTTTATTCTGAAGTAGAAATTGTATCTTTAACCAGTATGTATTACCAGTCGTCTTTGATTAGCGACATGGAATCTAACGAAAATAGGAATATTGAAGTTGCAGATAATCCAAAGGAGCATGGAGAGATGTATACTTGGAATAACTAGGAGTAATAAAAAATAAATACTTCCTTGAGAGGGCAAGGGAGCAAACATGGATAGAGAACACATCTTCGTTAAAGTACCAAAGCTGAAATAGCAAAGGCTGTATATATCGTGAGAATAAGGAACTAGTGAGAGGCAGACAACTGAAATTCCCAACTGGATTCCAAAAGTGTATAAAGGCGTATGAAACACCCTCACACTAGATGGGTGGATGAAGTAAAGATCAGGTTGGGATAGATAATAATCTATCTAACCATCAGCGAGATTCACTAAAACTTCAATATATAATGAATTTTGATATATGGAGGCCTGATGAAATATGAATATAATAACAAATTATCAATTTTGTGTAGGTATGGAGCAAGGAGGATTTTAAAATGATTTCTAAAAAAGCCAGTTCGGTCCTTCCTTATTCTCATTATTTTTACAGGTAAGATTAAAGGTGTTTTTTTTTATTACTCTAGTAATAAATGACATTTGTAACCTCATTGAAAAATTTCAATTTAATTGTTTTTAAATTTCAAAATAATAGTTGTAATTAATGAAAAATTATAACCTTATTTCCGAAGTTCAAATTTATTAGCCTTCCAGTTTAGAATTGAACTACTGACAGCATGTTCCCATTTGTCTCCAAGTGTTTAGAATCAATGCCTGGTGATACTGGAAGCCAGCTTCCATGCACACACTGTAAAGACAATTTTCGTGACCATTGTAATATTTTCATCAGGCATATTTTCCATATTTTTTGACCTGAGCGTCCAATTTTGAACAAGACTGTGAATGTTAAAGGACATGGATGATTTCTTAGATGACTGGTGAACAATAGCTCAGTACACACACAATGCTCTAAAATTCCCAGCTAAGGTTTATGTAAACTTAGAATTTCTGTCAAACTGCATGGAGTGATGCATTTGCTAATAGGAAACACAGTCATGTGATAAAAAAGTCATGTGATGTTAAAATTTCTCGATAATGCTGATTAACATTATACTTATCCAGTACACTGTGTCGCCCATGATCTGTATGAACGAATATGCTATTAGCTGAATTCTTTTTATATTCACTTGATTTTTTTTGTATTTCAGTGGAGTCATAGGTAGTGGGGTCTGCATACTGTCCCGTAGCTGCATCATTGATACTGCTCAGTATCAGTATTCGTTAAATGGATTTGCTCACAAGTTTCTCCATGGTGATTGGTTTGGTGGTAAAGTAGTCGGACTTTGCAAGGTCATACATCACGGTTTGAAGGTCAACCTTTATGTCACTCATGTACGTATAGCATCGTATCATGCTCTAAATATGACATTGCTGCCAGATGCTCTTCTGAAGCATCGATTCTTGATATTGTTTTGGGGTGCTGGAAGTTATAGGAAGTTCTGAGAGCCTGTTCATCTATGCTTTCATGTATATTTATTCGTTTTCTGAACACATTAGTTCCAACAAAAATTGAAAGCATGGATGGAATAGTCCATTATATTAAAAAAATAATAAATTTAGATCCATTATTATCTTTAAAATTAAGATCTATTCGTTTGATTACCCAAACTGCAAGAAGATTTTTTTCTTTTTTGCTTGTTTGTATAGTATAAGGACAACCAAGACCATGCTGTGCTAGAGCATAATAGTTTTTCAAAGGATTTCAACTTCTAACAGTGTTTCCCAATTTTTTTCGAATTGCAACCCCTTTTATAGTAGCCAAGTAATCCCCAACCCCCACTTTATAGTAACCAAATAGTTTAGTTACTCATTTTAGTTTGAGGTTGGTTCTGCTGTCCTCACGCCGTAAAACTCGCAAGCAAACAAGTCTTTCTATTATATCATGCACCATTTTCTCAATTTCATTAATAAACACTTTTAAATGACAATTGAAAAATCAAAATGTTAGGTAAAACAGATATATGGTATTTCTTCTACATATTCGTTTGCACTATTTAATGCAGATCAACAAATTTCCGATATGGCAGCACTAGCGATACAAACTGCTGTTGTTGGGAAGTGCTTGGATTCCCTTCACTAGTATTCTATACTCGCTGCCCTAACTTGAGGTGTGATACCCTGTTCTTAGTGACATGTCAACATTTGTGACTAAGTCTCTGGGTTGAGCTTAATCCGTTGCAAGTCTGGTTTGTGTGAATAGTTCAGAGATCACAAAAGCATTGGTTCCATCCTGGATAGGCCTATATTAGTCTTGATAAAAAAATATGCTTATCTTTGGACACACACACACACGTACAGACATACCCTGTTTAGTACAACACAAACTCTGCCGCTCTTGTCACACAAACTACAGACAAAGAAAGTAAATGATAGATAAATGCGGATAAGAAATCAAAACAGAATGCAGCTTTGTAGGATTTAATTAATATAGATTTGCAACAAAAAATGAGTGGGATATGCATTTTCAGAAAGTTCATACGGGGGGGTTATAGGTTCAATGGGGGGTGTTACAGCAGCGCAACTCATACATCTCTAATAGTACAAAATTTCATTATAATGGGAGGGAGCAACCCCCATCAACCCTCCCCCCCCTCCCCCGTGTGGATTTACCATGCAGAATAGAGTCTTGTAGATTGCACCCAGCTTGATTCTTGATTGTTTCGTCGGAAGTAATATAACCATTGGAAAATGAGACATTTGTTATTGTTGAAGTATAATCTGCATCAAAGATGCACAGGTCATTGTCTAAAAATCCGAGAAGCTGTGGCATAATAATTTCAGTATTTTTCAAAATTGCCATTTTATTTTTAATGCAATTTTGTTTTTATGATATCAGTATAATGAGTGGTTTTTTTGTTTTGTTTCAGCTACATGCCGAGTATGATCCCCAGCACGACCAGTATCTGCCTCACCGAGTAGTTCAAGCCTTCGAATTCAGTCAGTTTGTCAAACTAACTTCAGACTCTGCTGACTTGAGTATCATTGCTGGTGATTTTAATACGGAACACACACACCTTCCTTATCAAATGATTGCTCATAACATCGGCTGTGTGGACAGTTTTTTAAGTTCCCCAAAATTTAAAGTATGTATTGTTTTTCAGTAATGCTTTAAAAGTATGATACGAACTTAGTGTAGGCATGCCTTCGAACCCTTTTAGGCCACACTCTTCTTTATAGATAATGCAACAGACTTGTGTTTCCCCTCGCATTAAGAAAAGTTCCTTAAAATTTTTGCGGCTCTGCGATTGTGCGGTGATAATACCTTCATTTAATGTGCCTTTAACCCGGTTTCGACTTCCAATAGAGAGGGGGAAAAAAAAAGCTAATTGCTCGTCCAGAGGTTTGTTCCATAGAATTTGAGGGAGGTCCCGGAGTGGTATGACCTTTGCTGTTATCGTGTTGTAAAAATAAATAATAAAATTATCAGAGGTTTATGAGCATTTGTGGACTAATGAAAAGTTCAGTAAGATTACAGTGGTTCTATGCTTTTTAATGTGCTATCTTTTTTTTTAATGTACATTTGATTTCTGATAGCAGGAAGGCTAAGGCTGCAACATTGTCAACCAGAAAACCATGGCTAACATGCCCATTAAGGTCCATTTACACCGTCATTTTTTGATTCCATTCAAGTGTTCGTTCACCTCTTGCCTTATGTCAACTGACAGTGTAAACGGAAAAAATGAATGGTTATGGTGTGAGATAAAATCATAGGTGTAGAGTTATATGGGCCCATGGGGCCCCGAGCCCCTCCCAATATTTCGGAATAAATTGTAGATTTACATATACTGTAATGTACGAATATACATAATGTGTGTGCGTGGCAGAGCTATGCTTAGGAAGGTGCGAGCTGTGCCACCGCCCAGGGCCGCTAACGCTGTAAGTTGAGCCCTGGTGCTTGGATCCTCCCAATAATTTTGAAAACCCTACGTTAATGGACATGATTGATGACTGACGTTCAGCCCGGTAGGCATTAGTTCATACGTCATCTTTCATGGTAGTCTAAATTGACGTGCCGGGTCATGTTTCACTTTTCTTTGCTCAGCCAAGTTCAATTTCTCTCTGAACCCTGCTCAGAATGGATGTGGAATATGATTTTTTGACAAATTTTTTCGGGTTATATAGAGAATTCCCCTTGCCTATTAGGAAAATAGATATTATTTTAATTTGGATAACAAATGCATGTTACAACACTTTAGTAGAAAATTAAAAAGTGGTAACTTGAAAAATAAACGGTTTGCAATCTTCCACTCTCAAAGAATGTAACAAGGCATTTTTATCCATCATGTTAGTCACTTGCACTTATGAAATACACAAATCCTTACTTTCATATTATAACTTACCATATTTTTGTGTGCTGTCAAATTATACTAAGTCGGTGAATAAGCGATATTGAAAAGATTAGGAGGAGGAGGATGAAAATACACAATCTGTATTAGATTATTTATTGATTAAAACGGTGTTTTTTGTATCATTACAATTGAACAATTAAATGGCAGTTCACATTTACTGACATAAGTCATGGTACACTCTATAACAAACAAATCGACGCATCAAGGAGGAGTTGTCCGATTGCGATAAAAATTGGTGGATGTGAAGAATATTCATAAAAAAAACGGTTAAAATTTCAGAACAATTGAGTGATTTATTGCAGAGTTTGACCGTTACAAAGGGAGGAAGTCAATAAGGCGTTGGTCCACCTCTGGCCTGGATGCAAGCTGTCACCCGGCGTGGCATAGACTGATAAAGATCCCGGATGGTGTCCTGCGGAATTTTTTGCAGGGTTTCCACGGCTGCGCCAATTGCACCAGACCGATAGTCCTGCACCATTTAGTGCCAAAACATATACTTTTTGCAAGATTGTGCCATTTCTGTGCCAAAAATTGAAAATAAACTCTGCGCCAAATTTTTTTTATTCGTATTAAAATTGCTAAACGTAGCAAAATTCGCTTCATTGAAATTTTTATTTCTCTTAAAATGGCGTTACCTACAGAATCCATAAGAAAAGGATGGGATACTGGCTAAAATAATTGGGAAGAGCCGACTGCCAGTTTTACCAATTCAGAGAGAAAAAAGTTTCACATCTAGCGAAGAATCGGCTCCCAATGCCCAGACTAATGCAGATTTTGTTGGCATAAACTCGCAATAGTGTTGTCAGTCTTAGCGAATTTCATGCTGGGCTTAGGGTTTTAAAGTTGCATCACTGATAGTGATCGACGACAGTAGATTGAGAGGAAATTTTCCCCAAGTGGAATTATTAATCTGTTTAAATATTTTTTAAACGGAACTGGAATATTTATTATGACATCGTTAGCAAAGGGCTGGAGTCTTGTCCCCCTAATTTTAATTCCTAGTAGTTTTTATTATTTTTAAATAGTATATTACATCACACATTGTTAATGCAGGGTGTACAGCCGTCGGGAAAATCCGGAAATGTACTTGAATTTTTCGTGCCTCGTCTATGTCGGAAAATATGCTTGAAATTCGTATTTAATTTTACGGTCCGCGTCTGGAAATTTTTCTGCTTTGTTTTGGTTGGCTACACTGTGAAGTATCCATTATATGGATAAAAAACACAGTGAAAACAAGCAATATTTTTCAAATCGAATAAATGAAAACATAATACATTGCAACTCCAGTATTAGTTTTGATAAAAATAACGGAGATTACGGATTTTCAGCTCCCATTATGCCATTATTGACAATCACGTTTTAAAATTACAGAAAATGTCCAAAATGACATAATTTATGAATATGTTAGTTTGTGAACGACCCTTTGTTATGTTTCATGGGCATTTGGTGGCTTAGTCATAGCCAGGGTGTTTTGGGGGTCGTAACCCCCCATTGCAATGAAATTTTGTATATTTAACATAGGAATATATGAGTTGTAGCTCTGTAACCCCTCCCATTGAGTCTATAACCCCCTTATGAACTTTTGCCTACGCCTAGGTCTGGTGGCAATCTATGTCTATAAACATAACATAAACAATTGTTACACATTTGCGTATTTTTTATAAAAGTCGGGGAAATTCAAGTTGTCCAAAACATCGCCATTTTCAGATGTATGCATTCTATTCATGTGATCTTGTCACCAGACAATGTTGCCAATTTTTTTTACCAGATTTAACGGATTTAGCAAGGAAAATTGCAAAAACTGATATCCGTTAAATTTAGCGATTTTACACTAGATTTGTCAGTTCCCCTCCCACTTTGAAGAATATTACCACGGCACACCACTTTTTGTATTAATCATTTTAATAAACGGTACTAACAAGAGCTAGTATTGTTTATTAAAATTATAGACTTAAAATTTATGAGTCTTAAGTTTTGTAGTAAGGTTGAAACTGTCATTATAGATCTATATTATTTTTTCAAATAAGCATCTGTACAAGGTGAAGATTTAAAGCAACTTCAAATAAAATGTGGTTTTGTGGAACACGCTCTTTTTCGACATGTAGAAAATATGTGGTTAATTTTGCACAGCAGTGTGAATAGATTTGAACAATTTGAAGTTTTAAAAGATTTTTCCAAAACAACACATGATGTAAGTGTTAAATTTACACGACTGAATGGAATTTTAGAAGTATTAATTGATACTTATTTGTGTGTGTGTGTGGAAGTATTGACCGATAAAGCCTTGTTGGCTAAAGCTCTATTAGTAATAAAGACAGCAAGTTTATTAATACAGTGAAACACCTCATTAGCGGATACTCGCTGGACAGAAAAAATTTGTCCATAAAAGAGGTAGCATATGAGGGGGCGGGGGTCGTTTGGAAGTAGCTCAAATGTATTTCAATCATTTAAATACTTCATTTTGAAGCTTATGTATTTTTGAGTACATAAGACAAGCTCAAGGTAATGAACAAAGCAATTCTGAAAATAAACTTCATGTAATGGATACATGCTTTCTTTTTTTTCTGCTCCAAACTGTACAAAATGGTATTTTTTCTGCTACAAAGTGGGACTTCTACTACTCCAAATGCTGCTGCGAAAGCACGGTTTGGCTGTGGAAACACTGTTTTTGCCAAATTGTCTCCAACTGTCGGGCTAAATCGTCAACATTCCTGGATGGTTGCAATCGCCTTCCCATAGGGTCCCAAATGTGCTCTATGGGAGAGAGAGATCAGGAGACCTAGATTGCCAAGGAAGTATTGGGCAAGCTTGAAGACAATTCATAGCAACACGTACCGTGTGCGGCCGGACATTGTCTTGTTGAAACGTAAGTCCAGGGTGTCGCAAAAAGAACGGTAACACAACCGGTCGTAGAATGTCGTCTACGTACCGCTGTGCTGTAAGTGTGCCAGAAATGACCACCAAAGGGGTCCGGCTATCAAAGGAGATGGCACCCTAGACCATAACGCCCTGTTGTGGGCAAGTGTGGCGTGCGATAGTAAGGGCAGGATCCCCACGCTGCTCTGGACGTCTCCAGACACATCTGCAGTTGTTGTCAGGACACAGTTGAAAACGGGACTCATCACTAAAGACTATACGTCCCCAGTCAGTGCAGTTCCAAGTTGATCGAGCCCGGCACCACTGTAATCGGACTTGACGGTGTAAAGGCATGAGAAGTAAGCGGCGTAACTGTCGGCGCGAGCGTAAATTCCGCTCTCTATCTTCTGCAGAGGGTCATGTTGGACACGTGTGTGCGGTCCACACGTTGGATAGTTGATAACGATAAATCCGGTGCTGTGACAGCTGCTCTAACAATTGCTCTGTCTTCCCGTTCTGTTGTGGCCCTAGGTCGACCACTGCCATCCCGACGCTCACATTTGTCGTTGTTTACTCACTCTTGCCAGCATCGTCCAATCGCCGCATCGCTTCGACCCACATGTCCAGCGATTCTTCGATTCGCCCAACCAACCTCTTTCAATCCGATAGCATGACCTCTTTCAAACTCTGACATATGCTCGTAATGAGCACGAATCTTTCGGCAAGCCTTTGTTACAGTCGACGTAATATATCCACAGTCAAAATGCAACAGAAATTTTGACCACATATTGAAAATTGCTCCTTATATACATCTGCTGAATGCGCAGATCCGATGCGCTGGAGTTCCCGCTATTCATTCATTGGACACCAAATTTTAATCATTTGCATGTTCGGTCAAAATGTCTTTGCATACAAAATTTCATTACAACTAGACAACTCCTTCTTGGTGCATCGATTTTTTTGTTATAGAGTGTATTTGTTAACATGGAGTACTTTACCTTGCCAGTTGACTTTCCTTCATTTACAAAATATTCTACGTACTGATTTCAACTGTTTTTACCCTCTGTAAATTTAAAATTAACGGAAACAGGTAGATGAATTGTAAGCAAGTGAATGCCAGTAATGCAAGAGTGAGAATTAGAACTGATGTTAGGTTTCATTCACATAGTCTAAGCATGACATACAGCTTTGGTACTGTCGTGTAGCTCAATGTGAACGGAGGCCTTAACGGAAGTAAAAAATGATAGTGTAAATGGGCCTTTTAACTTGTGTTTTTCACAGTGTGATCTGCAACAAACCTCCAGGGGTTTTGCAAATGATCTGTAAAACATCACTAAAAATGAAAAAAAATAAATCTGTAAATTCTATAATTTTCTTTTAATCCCTGATAACCCCTTACGTAGAGCTAACTAAGGGTAACCAGTATCTTGCAATACTAGAAACGTTTTGCCCACTTTTTTATACTGATTTATTGCTTATTTCTATGTTCATGTCCGAACAGTGGTAAATAACAGTTCTTTAGATTTTTCTTATATAGTATTTATAGAGGTGCTTCATGGTAGGTGTGTGTGTTAAGAAGCGAGTTCTGTGGAATGAAAAATTTGAGAGCCACTGCATAGGACAAACTTGGGTGGTTATATAGATGGTATATCCTAGGGCAGGGGTCTTCAGCCCTTTTCGGTCCCAGGGCCAAATTTGCTTATTATGGTTGATGCACGGACCAGACTACTGTACCAGCAATATTAGGATTGAACAAAAGCAAATCCAGCCCCCCCTGTGAATCAGAATAGAATTTGATGAGTCCTAAGATGAATTTTTTTTAAATCACTGTTGCACTACAAATCAATAAAACTACCCCTCATTCCCATATGTGCTAGAAAACTAAGGTAAAATACTATTGAGGGAAGACCGCATAGTACTTTAGATCTCTATCGTTTTAAAATATTTATTTCCAAATGTGAAAATCTGAATAGAATAAAATACATACATTTAGGATTCAGAGGGAGAAAGGGGCGTGATTTTTGTGTGAAACAATTTGTATTTTTTCATGAGCTAGCGGGCCGCATAAAACATGTTGGTGTGCTTCAAGTGGCCTGCGGGTTGAAGACCCCTGTCCTAGGGTTGTGTGTTTGAATAAGATGTGAATTTTTAATCGTTTGACAGGGTATGTGAAGATCGGAGGCTGAGATCCTAAAATATTTTAGGGTGCCAATTTAGGTCTGCCGAGGTCTTGTTTAAATGGCATAACACTTTTGGGCATGCCCTTCGAGCAGTGGCCCTACTTTTGTAAAACATATAACCTGTTCTGTTTAATAGTGTTGGCAACAAAGGTTATAGGTTTTCCCTCTGTTGTAGGTTTCACATGGGCAAGGCTAACAGACCGTAGCCAGAACTACGCTGAGCATTGTAATTCAAAACTTTGAATTATCAGAAATATCAGAATAAAAATATCAGAAATTAATTTTTACATGCAGAGAACTATAGATCTTGATGCAACTTTGTCTTAGTTGTCTTTATGCCATAAGTCACAAAGTATTAAATATCTGACATTGCCAATATATTTACACGAAGAAATGACCATTATGTACTTTTGTCATGCTGTTTATGGCATGTTCTTTGCAAGAGTTTTTATGATCTTTCATCAAAGAAAAATCAGTCCTTTACCACTTGTAAATAATTTATATCAGTAGGTTATATATCTACTAATTATGCAGGATGGTCCAAAACTTTCTATAAACTTCAATAGACAATAAGAAACACTGAAACAAGCCTTTTTCATTAGTAAATGTATGTCGGCAGCCATCACGAGGCTGCTGTTGGGTGGTGTGAAAACTGTTTTTCCCTGCCATCATCTTTGATGTGGACTTCGTTCATGAAACGTGGTGCATTTTATAAATGCTGAGAGTACTTTTACCACTGGCATACACAGAGGGGTCGTAACCCCCTCATTGCAATGAAATTTTGTATATATATATATACAAATGAATATATGGAGTTGTAGCTGTCACCCCACTCTTCTTATGAACTTTCTGCATACTCCTATGACTTTTACTCTATGAAATTGCCATCATACCCTTTGTGCGTAGAATTTATACATTGGCTTCTGTATAGTTATAGAGCAGGTATTCACCAACAAAAAAGTTTTTCTCGAGTTTCTATGCCCATTAAAGTTTGTCCAGAGAGTTATAAATCCCTGTAGTAACTTCTAATGCTCCATATTATATATATATATAAGGTTTTGGTAGGTTTAAAAGTTGTCATTTATGTGATATATTATTTTTTATTACAGGAAACAAATACTGTTTACACTACATGTGGCCATCCAGATAATTTGTATACTTCAAAGCAAGAGTTAAAAGACTGTCCTACTGGGAAGCGGATAGACTATATAATGTATAAGTACGGTGCAGGTAACACCGAATCCTTTATGTACTAATTGGATTTTTTTTTATATATATGATATATGCCATGCTGGAAACACTGATTCCCAAAGTTAAGCAGTTTGAAGTGTTGTTCTCATTTTTGCGTGGGGGACCACTTGTGACAGACCTCATGCCATGGACTTATGGTTCAGATTTCTCATTCAATTTTAGGTTCGGCTTTCCAACTGTGTGAATTTGGGCCACTTCCTCTAACTTGCTTCACCATTCTGTATATGTATGAAAGGCATTTAGTGTATCTGCTTGATAGTGAATCGATAATCTCTTTGTTGATGAGGATGATATAAAGTAGGATAACCCTGCATTTAACGGGTTTCCAGATTTAGCGAGGAAACTATGAATTTTGTTTAGTATAATGGTAAATACAATGCAATTTAATTGTTTCTAGCGAACAATATTTTTGTAGACCCTGGATTTAAAAAAAAAAAGGCAAGATTTTTGAAACGAAACGTAGGGGAAAAAAAAAAGGTCTGTGATGAACGTTTTTTAACTGACAGATATTTAACTGAGTTTTTAACTGAACGTTTTTTAACTGAGACAAATATGAAGCAAACTTTCTAGTACTTGAAAACGGGGAATTTCTGAGAATTCTTTTTTTTCAGAATATGTGGTAAGTAGTTCACAATATCCTTTTTATGCAATGAATTGCACTGATTATGTATTTAATGTGCTAAATATTTTACAATAAAATCTTGATAACATAGACGTAAAATGAAGCAAACAATTATAGGATTGTTTTTTGAGCTACTCTGAATGAAACTCGTTTTGGGTATGATTACTAATGTAAATTCCTTTGTATCGCACATTTGTGTAAAAAAAAAAAGAGAGAGAGAGTCAAGCCTGTGCACAAGATTTTAAAAAAAGGTGATGTTTTTGATGAAAAAGAGAGAGAGAGAGAGAGAGAGCTTTTGATGGAAATAATATATTCTCTTATAAAGAATGTTATTTTACAGTTTTTCAGCTGATAATATTGTTCAAATGGGGGTGGAGGGGGGGTTTAATCTCCCAACCCCCCTTGTGAATGGATGACCCCCTGTGTTTAGTTAATTGTAATGAATTCAGGTGGTATTGAAATTTGAGTGATTATTCATGAAATTTCAAGCAAATTCAAATTACATTGTATAAAAGGTTATAATGTTTGTTGAAAATACTCGTTATATCCAATTGCACACTAAATCCGTTTTGCAATTTAAGATTCCAAGCCTTGAAAATAA
>QLNU02012145.1:3843-15346 GCA_006491805.2 Dysdera silvatica | reverse complement strand
ATTTGCTCATTCTACCAACTTTCCAATGAGCCTACAATAAACCATATCGGTATTCTAGTTCAGGTCTGCAATACATCACTGAAATTGGCGTTCGTCGAAAAAGGCCTGGTGTTTTTTTAGGTGCAAGAACGAAAGTTTTAAAGCCAACCAATAAAAGTAACATTTGTTTTGAAGTGTATAAACACAATGGAAACAAAAGAAGTATACCGTTTCCCACATCTTTTAAAATGGTATATGAAAAAAATAAAAAATCCTAATTGACGTATCCCATGTCTACCTATGATTAAAGCACGTATGCATTCGAATGTGTAAACCTCACAGCCGTTACTGAAATTGGTCGTCCCCAAATCTGATACATGCCCGCTTACGAACTGAAACCAACGTAGCTCTTAGCGAAAGCTCATCCCTCAGTTTTAGTATTGCCTCGTCGAGCCGGCTTCTCAAGCTTCTCAAGCCTAAGAAACTGACAAATTCTGTGCACCAAATCTCTTGCTTCAGGAAAGCCCAAACGAAAAAGTCCAATCGAGTCAGATCTGGCGATGTAGGTGGTAGAGCGGGATGCGCGCGCAGGAAGGTTGAAAGATATCTGCAAGACATCTTCAAATGTTCGTCGAATACCTTTTTCGACGAACACCAATTTCAGTGAGTATTGCAGACGAAAGGTTAAATTTCTCAGTGAATTTACGCAGTTGCCGAAACGTTTAATTTGTATGTGTGAGAATAGGGCCGTATGGGGGTGGGAGTGGACCCTGGATTCGAGCGTTTTTTTGGAGCCCGTCTTACACTGACTTTTAAATTTTCCGATATATAATAATAAACTCTGCGCCAATTTGGGGCCCCTTCGTTTAGGTCTGGTTGCAGACCCTTAGTCTACCTGGGACGTCACATATAATTAACGTTAAGATGGCACTGTGAGTACGATGCAGCTCGTTTATCGATTATCATATCGATTGAGTGAATTTATCGATGCCTTAAGGATCACGACCATAATATGTTAATAATGTGGGATTAGACCTCCAACACCCGCGTTCACGGGTGTAGCAATAGATTGGGAGGTGGGGGGAGAAGGCTGGTATAGCTTTAAAAAAGAGTGTGTGTGTTTCGGCATTAAAGGGAAAAACCTGCCTTGATATCCGATGGGGGGGGGAGATCGAGGCCCCCCTTTCCTGCACTACTGCCTACATCCTGACTCAAACTATGGTTCTTCGACCTATTATTGTAAATTCTTATTGCCCTTCTGAGGGACAACACAATTATCACGAGTGCTTTGACACACGAAGCCGGTAACAGTTATTTTGTGTGTGTGTGGGATGTTAAGAATGGAAGAAGTCTTTGTATCTGGAATCGAACCAGCAATCTCTTGGTTAGTAGCCAAGACTCATAGTCCGAAAGCATTCCTTCCTTATTGAAGCTCCATATGTCAACTACTTTCGTGATAATTATGTTGCCCCTTAGAAGGGCTATATCTTCATAATTTATTATTGGCCAAAGAGCTTTATTCTGTGTCAGAACATAAGTGTTGAAAATTTAATATCATTAATTTTTCACACGGACCTCTGCCTCCCCCCCCCTCCACCCCCCAAAAAAGTTGAAGTGTGGTTTATGGACTTACTTGTAATTAATTATCATGGAAGCTGGGAGAAATTTTGGCTTTACAGCTGAATACTCTCAGTAAATATTAGGTAAACTTTACGTTAAACAGAATGCTCACGAAGTGAAATATACAAAATGAAAAATACAAACGAAAATATATAAAAGGAAATGACGTAAATGAGATATACACAATAAAAAAAAAAATCACCATATTATATACATTCGGCCCAGGTAGCATGGGAAAGGACTTTTTCATCTGACGAAATGGACTAAATTGTTAATTCCACAATTTAAAACTAAAAAAAAGGAAAGAAAACTTTTAGTTTGATTTTGTTTGATCGCATATCATTTTAAAATTTTGTCCGATGTTAATTTTTAAAAGAGATCTGATTATATAGAATGATTTTTTTTTTTTACCTTCCTGTAACTTTACCGCTTTTCAAATTGAGTATAATCTGTATAAATAAGTCTTGTGTGAGTATACATTTTTACACATGAATCTTATTCATTTCGTTGGGCACAGCATGACCATTTTGGGTCATTAAATTTCAAATAGTTGATTTTTTTTTTTTTTAATGGACAATTGAAAAAAAATCAGAAGGAAATGACTAATGACTGGCTAAAAATTAAAAGAAAGATCCGCCCTAAGCGTTAATTTAACGCAGAAATTAAAAAAATTAACCAACAAATTTTTAATTAAATGCAAATGAGGGGAAAAGTTAGAAAGGATGAATATTCGAGGCCGTTAATAACTGAAAGAAATTAATCAATGTTTTGAAATTTAAATGGTTACAGCGTTGCCATGTCTGCAAGTAATTATCGAGACAATGAATAAATAAATAATGTTCTGAACTGTGAAAATCGTTTAAACAACAATTCGTGGTCGCCCACATGCTAATTAATTTGAGTAACTGACACAAGGTCACTTTCTGCACGTGATTCGGCAACCACTTATGACTGGTTAGTCGCTATACCAGGGTTGTCGCCATACACAACACTATACCAGGCCAGTCGCTATACACAACACTATACCAGGCCAGTCGCTATACACAACACTATACCAGGCCAGTCGCTATACACAATCCGGCCCGCCAACGGCGTTAATTCGTCCTATAGACAACTGTTTGGAACGAAAAAAAAATTCCAAGACGAAAATTTTATATTTTTTATTCAGAAATAAGGAAAAATTATCGGCTCGGCAAGGGTTTTTTAACGAAATTGCTGGCACACCACGACATCTGTGAAATTTTTTTGAATTTTTAAGTGGCCCCCTACCAGTAAAGGCTTGGCAACCCTATTCTATACTATCACACACGTTTGGATCTATCTCCTGCAATAATAATAGTCCACAGGTAATTTAATAACAGTCCACAGATAATTTAATAACAGTCAACTGATAATTTAATCATAGTTAACAAATGATTTAATAATAGTTGACAGATTTCGTGCAGATTAGAACCTACGTAATGATTTCTGGAGTTTATCAAATACTTGCACTTGACAATTTCGGTCACGCAAGACATGGGGCCCTGCGGTGGCGCAGTGTGGTAACGCGTTCTCCAAGTGCGCCGCTAATCCGGGTTCGACTCCCAGCAGTGCAAAAAGAACGCTTACTCAGAGATCTCATAAAAGATCGCACTGCTCACTGTAGTCCGGGGTTTGGTTCCCCAGGCCTTAAGAGGTTCGGATTCCTCGGAAAACTGTAGGTCCCGGCGCAGCATGACCACTGTAGTCTTTGAGCCGTAAAACCAAAAAACAAACAAACGCAAGACATCTTTCTATTTTGTCAGAAAGTTGAAAATGGATCATATCCGGTTCTGGGGGAGGGGTAAGGGTGAATTTCATAATTTTGGGGGTGTGGGTGGGTGTCATTCTGAGATGTGTGTGGAAAGTGTGAATGGGCAAAAAAAAGTTGAGGACCACTGGATTATGTAGTTATGATATTTCTTAACGCCATTTATATATATTATACTCCGCTTACCCTGGTTCGAGGCCAGTGGAACTATGAAGCGCATGCCGTTGTTTATGGTAACCGTAGTCCAGGGTTTGGTTTCCTAGGTAATGGAGGTTTGAATTCCTTGGGAAATTGTAGGTTCCGGCCCCGCATGACCTTAGCCGCCCTTGCGCCATAATGCACAAACGAACATTGAAAGAGGAGGAGACATTGATATCCTATCTTGCCACTCTAAATATAACTTGATTGGCCGTATATTTGTTTACATGCATTTTGAGTACTGTTTCAAGGTTTTTTGTGGTTACAGCCAATTACTGGAAATCATTCATGCGGCGATATCTTCCTGGAATTATTGCTTTGGGAAAAGCTGAGCTTTGCTCGATGCATATCTTTGCTAGTGGAAACGGCTGAATTGCTATTTGGAGGCAAATTCCATTTGTGTTACTTCCTCGAATTTTCTGTTATACATTAATCGTCAATGTTTATTTTCTATATTTTTCTAATTTACGTCATGGTGCCTTACACATTGTCTGCTCTGACCTCGTAGACTTTAAATTCCCATTCCCTTATCAATAAAATTGACATTTAATTTCATTGAGTTTTTCGAAGTTACTCATTAACATCCAGTCCTGCAACTAGCACATCCGTTGCGAAAGAATACAGAATACTTCATGGAAGTTATTTTTTTTTTCATAACAGTGGTGTGGTAAACTTTAAAACACCGATTTTTAATTGGGAGGTTGATGGGATTCTGTCCCCTTTAGATGACGCACCTTCTCATTTTTGCTCTGTCCTATAGCAGTGGTTCCCAACTCAGTTTAAGCCGCGGACCATTTTTCCACTTCAATTGGACTCGCGGACCACTTTGAAAAATTCTCAAGAGTTGGCTGCAAGACCTTAATAAAAAAACGCGCCGGGTCTTTTTTGAAAGAAATGTGTTTGTAAAATCGTTCTTTGGTTTAAAGAAAAAAAGGAATAATAAAAAGAAAAAAAAATCTAATGATAATACAGTCGAACCTCGTTAAGACGTACACGCTTAAGACGAATTACTTTTAATACGAACCGTTGTATGAAGTTCCGTCAGATTGTAAAATACTACAAATGTACCATCAATTTCATTTTTATATTTAATTTTAATATTTAATAATAACAATTTTTATAAGTATTTTTTAATTTTTTTTTAAATAATGACCCGTCTCGCTGGCCATTTCGGACTCCTTCGCGGATCACCAGTTGGGAACCATTGATCTATAGGAATGATTCTTTTAAACACTGCTGTCTAAAAATATTATTTTTGTGCAAAGGAAGCAGGAAGAAAAGGGGGCGAGCAGACTAAGCAATTGAATTTAGCTGAGATTAACCTCTTAAACGCGTAATATTTGTAAACATATAAGCATTTATTTTAAATAAATCGAACACTACGCAGATCAAATTAAACAACAATATAAATGAACGTTTATTGGCGTAGAAGAAGAACCTGAAGTGGAAGGTCGTGGGTTCAGGTCCCACCGAAGGCAGAAATATTTATTTTCTTTCGAACGTTTCACCATCTAATCACGCCATACCATCGGCGCTGGTATCACTACGCCAATAAACGTTGATTGATTGACATTGTTGTTTGATATAAGCATTTGTCGGTTTGTTAGGCCAGTTTTGGGCAGTAGAATATGCATATGGCTATGCATGTACTTGTGGGTTTTCGTGCGCGGTTAAAAAATAGGTATCTACAGAAGGTAGTTTCTTGAAACAGAATTTAAGTAAATGGGAAATCTGTTAGCCGCAGTATGAAAATGACACTTCCTCTACGTTTATATTTACCCAGAAATTAAACATTAAAAAACTTTTTAAACACATTATCGAATTTAGTTCGTTCGTGTGTCAGTTCGTACCACCCTTTACAGCGTTATCGGCTTATCCGTCTGTATTTAGATGTCATGATTGATTGTTTGGCTTTTTTATGGCGCAAGAGCATCTGGGCTATACTGCGCCGTATTTAGATTTCCTGATACTCGTTGTCCTTGCCAGGGCCTTATCACCGTAAAGGCATCCAAAGCCCGGGCTTTGGGCCCGCAATTTTAGGGGCCCCCAAAAAATCCAAAATGTTATTTTATTACTTACTATTATATTATTATTTATACTTATTATAATAATCAAATGAAAACATAATTTTTAATTCTCCAAAATTAAACTTTTATTATTTATATACCTTGCCTTTTTGCTTTTAAATCTAACAAGATACAATTTTTTATAATTTACTATTAATGAAAAAAGTTACCATTGTATACTTTAGTCGCTAATTAAAAGTGCTTTTTTGGCTATACAATCATGGCATTTGAAAATAGTCATAATGTTGATAATCCGACAACATATGACATTATAAATCTGAATAAATTACTAATAGCGCAACTTCATCTATAGTTACTAGCAGTGAGGGGCGGGGGGCGATTGCCCCTCCCGTGAGTGAAAATTTAACATTGAAAAGATACAAGGTAAAAGTCCAAAGGGGCATCATTTCCAAAAAATCAAGTCATTAAATCCCCCCCCCCTTTAATGACCTCTAAATCCGCCCTGCCAGTAATATGGGCCGAATAGCAACCGAATATTTGTCTCATCCCTAGTGTTTACTAAAAGATGGCTTAATTTTCAAAGGTCACTATAAAAAATATAGAAAATTTGTTTTTTGAAGTCTTTTTTGCTCCTTTTTTGTTACTTTTGGCAAAAAAAAAATTCAACAAAATTTATTATCACAGTATATACCAGTATCAGAACCTTTGGAATCGGGAACATTTTACCTAAATATAGCTAGATTTAGCTACTTTGTAGTTTATTCTGGCAACATTATTGTATCTGTACGATTTGGTGATTGTTCATTTGTTATTATTTACCTATCCAACTTACGATGGGACCAATTCTGCAATGTAACCCCCAAATGGGCTCAGCTCTCTACTGAGGGCATTTCCAAATTTTCGTGAGGACAAGGAGCCCCAAATATGTGCCTAGCCTAGGGCCCCGCAAATGCATGATCGGGCCCCTAGTCCTTGCGCCTTAAAACTCCAATCAACCAATCCAGTGTCAGATTTACGTATAGATCTAGGCCTCCCCCGACTTTTCTGGGCCCCTCCTCAGGGACCTTGATGAGGCGCGATATAATTTGTTAAAGGGTTGTTTCAAATTTTATTTACAAATGGTCTAGTTCCATTATTAATGAATCTGAAAAATATAGATCAGGGGTTCTTTAATTTTCCTAGACCACGGACCCCCCCTCCATTAACCCCTCCTCACCCGCGAGAATTAACTCAAAGTTTAAAACCCGGAATTTGCATCATACACTTATTTCTAGTGGTTTAGCATTGATTTTCACCATGACGGAAGGAATTTTTCGTTCCCTCATAATTTGATCTTAGCATTAGAGAGAAATCTTTCTGGTCTTTGTACTTTTTCGAACCTTTGTGGAATACCGAGAGAGTCTCTCGGACCACATTTGAAGAACCGCTGATGGAGATGATAATGAATCTTTAAAAGAAAAGCGCGTGATTTATTGACTGAACGTGGCGGAAATGTCCTTCTTTAGGGGTCCATAAGATCCTTAATTCAGCTTTGGCCCAATCAACTATTGATTCACGAAACAAATAGGCTATAACCACTCCTTCGAGGTTACGTTGGACCGTTGATTCCATTCCTCTGGACCTCAGAGTAGCTCTGAAATGAAAAATTATTACGTCTTTTAATCCCTTTTTTTTTTTAATTGATCAGTTTTAAGTTGCACTAAACAGGTTGCTGGAAGCCAGATCAATGGCTTCGTTTCTTTTCATTCCATCCAAACAATTATAGATTTACAAACATACAAACTTGTCTTGATTGGCACTTGAGCCCATTCCTTTTTATTTCATATGCACGGAATTACTAATATTAGAGACCAGGGATGGGCACGCACGAGGTCAATGAGAGCCGCACTCCAATTTATCGTACATTATGAAGAGCCACACCATGGTTACATAGCACTAAATGCACAAATTTAATTAATATTGCTATATATTGTACAATGTACACAAATCTTAAGTGCTATGTAAATTATACATATGAGAAAATATAATTAAGAGAAAGAAAATACAAAATAATTATTTAAAATTTTTATAATAACTCCTAGATGGACCTATCGATGCAACCGAAGGTCTACTTTTGAAGCGATTACGTACAACTTCTACCCTTCATTAACCGATTCACTTTCTTAGTTAGACAATTTAACAAGATTCGTAAAAAAAACTTATGGAGGAATAAAAAAAAAGAGGGGGGGGCTTAAATTTTTACAGGAGCCACATTGTTCACCTCTGTTATAGACCTTTTCCGGCATGAAAGAGCCCTATAATATGAAGAAGAAACTGACACGAAAGCTACACAAAAATTAGTGACATCCATTAACAGAAAAATACTGTATCTCTCGCAGCTTCTCTTCTTTTAGAAAATTAACAGAGGGGATTGGATCCGATACGATATATATTTTTGAACATTGTACCCGTGTATTCCCTTCTCTGCTACCAGGTTTTCATAATTATAGCCTTACCGGACCGTAGTACATGATCACCCTTTTTCTTGCATTGTTTGAGAGCGAATATTTCTTAATAATTATAGCGTGATCGCGAAAGTATGCCGTGGCATGCAAAGGGAAAGTAAGCATTGTGCTGCAGACGTTGTTGTTGATTTAGGAACAAGGTATAATCCAATTAAGCCATAAAGATGCACATAATTAAGGATTTAGAACTGGGCTTCTAGCTTTGTATTCTTTTGGAATAGTTTTTGTTAAGATTGGGCGAGTCGCAAATCCTCTGTGAGCACGTCAACGATTTCCATCCGCTTTTGGTCTCATAAAAATCGACCCTTACGTTTGGTTTCGCCTTAATTGGCGCAGAGTGACCCTTGCTGTCCTTGCGCCAATCAAAATACAACCAACCATGCAAATTGATATAAAAGACGGTACAGGTTATAGTAACAACGTTACGTAATTTTTTATGCTGGATGAAGAAAGGCCGTATTTTCCATCAGGCAAATTGATCACGTGTTTAGGACACAAAGAGAAATACCACGGAAATTTTTCCTTGCCGGACTTGTACGGAAGTGTACAAAAATAAGTATTTTTCCATCGTATTAGAGTTTTGTTTCATTTCGAGAAACAAAATTTTATGATTTATTGTTGATGTATTTTATTAGATACTTATTGCGGGGCATCAAAATTATTTGAGTGCTTAGAGCCTGTAAAAGTTTTGGATGAAGTGAATCGAGGCTTTTTAGACACACTGTACTTCACTACGAATTGACCGGAGAAACTGAAGAAACGTGTGAAGTTCGTTTCTATCGATTTGACAAAGTCTGTCCGAAACGCGTCGATGCCGTCTATCTTACTTCAAAAACCAGGCCCAGCAACGTTGTTACGAACCTTCCACGTTTCAGTTTTCAAAACCACAGGATGAAATTACAGCTCATGCCAGTTTGTGGAACTAATTACTATCATGTTGTCTTTTCGATCAATTGCTCGAAGAACATGGGATAGAAATGCATTCAACCCACGTAATCAACTACTGGTGATGCATCTGTTCCGATGTGATTCTAACATGTACCTCCATAGCAGTGGTACAACAAAATGATCCTTGTTGTTCCTTGCACCATAGAGATACAACTAACCGACCTCCATAGCAATTGCCTTCCATTCTCTTCTCACTAAACCTTTTCTTTGCGGTGCAAAATGACCCGTGCTGTTCGTGCGCCATAAAAGTGCAACTAACCTTTCCTTTTCACTCTCTCAGGATCAATTCCATTTTACCATAATTACAAGCTAAAGAAAAATGTCACGTACGCGTATTAAAACCAGTTTCCCCATTAGAATACTATCCGCAAAAACACTTCACATTTCTTTCTTTTGCTTAAGAGATAAATATCGACGATATTCGTGGCAGGACAATTTTTTTTTTCTTTTTTGGGGTGCGAACTTCTGTGAAATGTTTACGTTCTATCAGTGTTCCATTTTAGGTGTATAAATTGTACCTTTTGTATGGGGGAATTGTGCCTTCCCACTTTCTGAACATGTCAGCGACGTGTGTTAAATTTTCCGATTTTCTTTTAACTCTAATTGCTAATTCTGAAAGCTATGACCCTTACGGTTTTCCTACGTTGTTGGAAACACGAGTAAAAAAAATTTGGAAATTGCCAGAGAATTTTAATTTAGAATTACCGGTTTTGTGGCTGAGTATGTGCAAAGGTGTTAATTATAAACTAATTGCTAACAAATATCAGAAAAAAAAATGTGATTATGTATTTAAATTAACACCATTCGCCCTTCTGCAGACGTTAATACAAAAGACATAAAAAATGCAGACTCTTTTCTGTATGTATTTGAAGTTTGTGTAAGGTATAGCCATTGGTGTACCCGGGAGAGTGGAGCTAAGGATTGATTATCCCCCCCAAGGAAAAATGTGTCGCCCCTATGAAAACGGAAATTACAAATGAATGCTATGTGCCGAGCATTGAGGCGGGGTTTATAGCCCCTCCGCCTGGGTCTCCTACGTCAATGAATGAATCTGTGCATTGGCTAAAACTAGCATCTTTCGCCAACTGAGCGTGGAGTCCCCGCCTCGGCGGTTGGTTGCGCTGTTTGAGCTTCCTGTCTGGGATAACAGTGCGGTCTACGGCGGCCACCCTTCCTAATGTCCCCCAGGCCCAAATTTAGTTAATTAGAGCGTGGAGTTTACCATATAGTAAAATTAAACGTTCGTAAGAAGGATATCGCACTCAGAGAAGGAAATGTCGCGTGAACCGCCTACTTTATCTGTGAGGATATAAAGCAAGCAGATAATCAATTAGCTTAAATATATATTACAGAGGGGAAATTTTTCCCTCTTAAATAAACGTTGGGATATTTTTTCTCCCTCCTTAATTGATAACAAATGAAATGCAGCAAAATCGTGCCAGACCGACAAGAGCTTGAAATGTTCTAAATCACGCGTGTCTGATTAGAAGATTAATGTAGTTGTTACAAAAATAACTCTAGTGAGATTAATAGGGGAAAATAATAAATATGCAAAAAAAAAAAACCAGTTTAAAATACCTATTTTGTGCAATTGGTTAATATGCTTTTCAGACGTGTAAATTAATTTTGCTTAGTGTTTCCAAATAAAGCATGACCTTTGCTGTTCTTTCGTCGTAAAAAAAAAAAAAATGCCCTGCAGGGCTGGAATGGAATCGAGCTTAACGCGAATAAAATAGCTTAACATGACCGCAGAGTTACGGTATATTTTCACGTAATCAAGCTTATGGCCACTCGAACGCGCGGAAAAGCCGATATCATACCCATCGGATTAGTAGAGTGCTTCAGTGACTGTAAAGCAGGTTTTATTGTGGACGGTAAATGCCACATGTTTGTGGTTTACTGCATGCAAGGAGCTCAGTAGACGTTCAAAAAATTCAATGGACTTCCATAAAAGTCATTGGACGTTCAGCAAATTCAATGGATGTTCGGTAAAATCATTAAACGTTCAGTGAATTCAATGGACGTAGAATAAATTTAACCTGCGAGCAGGCGCGCCAATTAAAGCAACGCGCACCATTTGTTTATATAGCATTATTTCATAAAAAATGTCCAATTTTACGGGGAACAGTAACTGGAATTTTCACTTTGTCACCCTACCCCAAAAGATTGTGACTTGGAAGACAACAGGAAAGAGTTTGGTCAGTTGCAGAAGCAAGAGTGGACGGATTTTTTTTCACGAATAATATAAGTTGTGGGGTATAAAATACCCCCGCGCGCTAATGGATCGAAAGTGGAAATTGACTCAAAACAGATAAATAAATATAACGGGTAATTTGACCTAGACACATCGTTATACCTGTAAACCTCCTTTTTATGAGCGCTTGAAAACTTCTAAAGTAACCGATTTTTCAACCATGGTCCGTGGACGCTTGGAGGTA
>QLNU02012133.1:8838-21486 GCA_006491805.2 Dysdera silvatica | reverse complement strand
CATATCAATTACGATTGTCTTTTAAGCGCCGATTCAAGGAGGGGGGCATGAGGTATGGGGCAATCCCCCCCACCCCCTCGAACTGGGATCATATCATGGAAAATAAAATGAAAAATACCGGACACTTGGCTAAAGATAGGAATCGGGAAAAAATCGCAGCCCCCTTGAAAGATTTCGGGATCTGCCCTTGTTGTCCTTTGGTGTACATTTATCAATATTAAATTACTAATAATTTTACAGTGCAAGATACTTAAATTATTAGAAGTAGTACTAGATTATGTTTATAAAATTTCACAATGGCCAGCCCTTGTCCTCCATAAAAAATTACCGTTTTGATAATAGGTTGAAGAATAACCCTATTCTGCAAAACTTGCTTTTGCTTGCCCTCTGTCCATTACTTCATCCACAGAAGCCTTTTTTTCGTTCCGTGACCCTTAAAAACTCATCGGCTTTGAGAACTGAATCCATATGATAGTGAAAAGTTTCATGTTGGTTGGACTTCTCCGAGATCTTTCAATTATTAACTCCTTTTGAAACAAGTTGACCTGTGGCTTGTGTCGATCTTAACCGACCTCATGGGGTGAAAAGAGAACACAAAATTTTCAATAAGCACTGGCTTCTACCTTTGAGTAAGCTGTTTACTTATGCTTACTCATCCAAGGTAAGCAGAAATTTCGTTTGAGGTGAGGTGTTCCTTGACTTTATAGCACCAGTTTAATTTAACCAGCAAATTTCAATTTGCATATGGTTTCCAAAGATTTTCAGCACTGTTATCCTACCTTTATCGGTGAGGTTAGATTTCTTGACATAATTAAAAATATCTGCATTCGGAATTTCCACTTCAACTGTGTTTGATATTATGTTTTGCTCTACCTTTACCTCTTACAAAGTTGTTTGAAGACAGTCGCGGGCCACTGCTGTTGCTTTTCTCAAGAGCAGTCTCATCAACGTTACCAGAGTTATAATGTTATTAGAGCGTCTAAAGAGATATAGTTTCATCACAGATATGTATCATTAATTTTCTGTGTATTAAATAGAATGTATTTATATAGGGGAAAAAACTCCGGTAGAAGGCCGCAGGAAACGGCAGAGGGGCGCAACTCGGGAACAGTATATGGGCGTCTTCCGCAACAAGAAGCTACACCCAGCCCAAGAGGAGCGTGGAGATGTTCCTCCAAAACTTTCGGGAGTCCCTTTCGGCAGAGATAGATAATGAGATAATACAAGAATTTAACGCCATAAAGCTTTTTTTATACCGTGCTCCATGTGAATATCTCGAGGGTTGGTGCTGACGGGGTGGAGGAGATTGTCACTGGACATTTTCGAAGCTCTTGTAGAACAATTCTTCACGGAAACAACGAATTTGGGATAGAGGAAGCCTTTAAGAAGATGATGGAGAGCTTCGAAGAGTTTCAGGCGCGAGGTAGTGGGTGGGTGCTGAAATTGAACATGAAATTTTGTTTCTCGAAGTGAAAATACAAGGTGTGACCAATAAGTATGGTGAATAATGAAATAAGTTTTACATTGAGTAGACCTGATATGGAATCTGTTTACAATCCTTCAAAGTAGTTCCCGTCGTACAACATGCACCTCTGACAACGTGTGTACAAATCATCGAAAGCTCTTGAAAACTCCTCCACTGGTACAGCTTTCAATTCCTGTGTCGCAGCAGCTTGAATGTGCATAATGTCTGTAAATCTTTGCCCTTTTAGAGCCACTTTAAGTTTATGGAAAAGGAAAAAGTCTGGTAGTGACAAGTCTGAGAAATATGATGAGTGCGACGGTTTAGTAACCAGATGTTGAGCCAGACACCGTTTTACAAGCGTAGTGGTATGCGGCCGTGCATTTTCATGGAAGAGAAACCAAGAGCCAGGTTGCTTCAGATGTGGTCATACACAACGAATACGAAGCCAACAATTGTTTGAGCACTTCGCAGTAAAATTCACCGTTGACAGTTTGACCTGCAGGAAGAAATTCATTATGGATTATGCCTTGACAGTCAAAAAAGGTTATAAACAGTGTCTTTACCCTTGACTTTTCAAAACGAAATTTTTTCTGTTTTGGGGTATTGGGTCCGCACCTCTTCATACTCTGGCAAAGTTTTGTCTCCAGGTCATACTGGAAACACCAGGTTTCATCCCCGGTTACGATGGTTTTCACGAACTGCGCATTTTCGTCCGCTATGTCGATGAAGTCCCCATAACATTCCATTCGTTACTGTTTTTGTTCCTCCGTTAAGTGATGAAGAACAAATCGCGAACAAACTTTTCGTTTTCTCAAATCCTGTGTCACGATTTTCCGAACAGTTTCTCGAGTGATATCCAATTCCTTTGACAGCATCCTGATGGTTAATCGCCGATCTCACTGCAACAATTCATGTATTCTTTTGATGTTTTACCCTGTTCTGCTGGTGGTGAGCCGCCCATTTCGATGCTCGTCTTCAATGCTTTCAGGCCCATCATGAAACTTTTTAAACCTCGCGTACACAGTCTTCAAAGTCACGGTTTCATCTCCATACACCTGCTTCAACATTACATGACTTTCGCCTGCTGATTTATTCAATTCGTACAGGAATTTCAAACTGATTCTATGCTTCATGACACACCACAAAGCCACCGCAGAGACAACAGTCGATAATAAATTTATCAAGACTCACAGCCGTACAAAACCAAGCACTACTGTTAACTGAATATTACGGAACACGACGAAGGTGTAACTGATAATCGGGTTGTTCCCATTTTCGATATGAGGTGTGATTCCCCTACTTATTGGTCACACCTTGTAACTAAGTATCACCCACTCGCAGGCTTTTCCTACATCCCACTCCCGAAGAAGATAGTGAAGAAGCGGGCTGTCCTCAACATCAAGAATAAGGACAAGAAGTGCTTTTTGTGGAGTGTGCTGGCCGCCCTCCACCCTGTCGATGGACAAAACCGCCTTGGCTGGGTTTTGTACTACACTCCATACGAAGCGGAAATCGATATGGGGAAGGTGGAGTACCCTATCAAGCTGAAAGATATTCCAAGAATGGAGAGGCGTAACACCTTCTCAATTAATGTCTTTGGGTATGAGAAGGAGGTCCTTCCTCTCTATATCACCGAGGAGAGATATTCAGTCCATATCAACCTCCTTCTCATATCGGAAGGAAGGAAGCAAACAGCATTACTATCTCATTAGGAGCTTGAACCGGTTGTTGGCAGACTGCACCCATAACAAGAATCAAGTCTTCTATTGTGATTATTGCCTTCACTGGTTCATGCATGAAGATTCCATACAGGAGCATAGGAAGGACTGTACCAAACATGGCCAAATATAACCTAAATACCGCACAGTTCTTAGACATTTTATGGCGCAAGGACATTTTTTGTCGGCACCTGCAGTTTTCCGTGGAAAAGCGCAGTTCACGAACTTCTGTTGTCACGGGAACGAAACCCTGCATGACAATGAGCAGATAAGGGGCCTGCGTTCCACGGCACCATTGGAATCAAACCCGGCTTAACGGCACGATGGACGAATGCGCCACCGCTTTGCTACCATAAGACAAACACCCAACAATTAAGACCATATGTGACGTATAAATCCGCTTATCCGTAAAGAAGTGCAGAACGTCAATGCATTATAACGTTAGAACGATGTTAAGCAATGAACTCTCTCATTAACGACTTTCAAAAAAGAAAAAACGTCGCTAATTAGAAGAAGACGTTAATTATAATATCCGAAATTCAACGAAGCAATTGGTAGGGACCATGAGATATAGTTATTGAACAGAAGGGGCCGTGAATTAGATGTAGGTTATTGGGAAAGAAAGATGGTTTGGAGACATAGTGTTTGGTTTAGTGACTTTTGTGTGTGACGCCATAACGCTCAAGAAGCTTCTAAAGTAGTGTTTCCAACCTTTTTGGGCAGAGGGCTACTTAAAAAAATTTCATAGATCTCGCGGGCTACCAGTTTCAGCGAGTTTCGTAAAAAAAATTAATTAATTAATTACAAAATCTTCTCTCCAGAGTTTCTTCCGGATAATTATTTGTTCACTTAAGATATGGGAAGGGGTCACCCACGCGGTTTTCCCGATTTCTGAAGAAAAAATTAAAAAAAATATTTTTTTGGATTTGTTTTCATTTCAAGTAGTTATCGGCGGGCCGGATTGCCTGTTGGCGGGCCGGATGCACCCTGTTGGCGGGCGGTGTGGCCGTGGGCCGTATGTCGAACAAACCTGTTCTATAGTGTGGTCAAAATAAATACATGTGGTATTAGTCAAATGGGTGGCATCAGTGGTCAAAAGCACGCTATCCTCACATTTATTGTGGTGCCCTGTACTTGCGGAGACTCTGGTTTCTGACAAAAAGAACTTAATCACAAAATTTTGAGAAGCAGACATTTATATTTACATTATTGCTGGTTTTGTTTTTATGTTTATAATGCGCGGAATTAGGCCTAAATAAAACCCTTTCACTTATCAGCAACATCGAAAAGTGAAGTAAGAAGTTCCAAGTAATATATCCCTGGCTAACTTTGTTCTGAAAATCCTCATTTTTAATAAAACTTCAATATCTTCTCTTACCCTTCGCGTTTGCACCAGCCGAAACTTTATTTCGTTATACTAAACCTCAACCAGTCTTTTTTCATCATTGTGTTATGTTAAAACATTTTTGAGAGCCGCTAAAATCTGTTTCACCAGGGCGTAAGCACTTAATAAACACGGTGATGGAAGAGGTAACCTTCGCGACGTAAAACTCGCAGCATTACTCGGATTTGCGGGAGCATGACCGACATTGTCCTTGCGCCATTAAAATCAACCAACTTTATACACCCAGTGGAAGCTGTCTAAAAGTGAGCACCCTTAAGGGATAGGCACGGTGTTACCATAGGCAAGTGGTGCTACATGACAGCGGAACTTTGGTATGGGCATGAGTAAAGTTCTCACCCGTTCTTTTATAAAAAGTAGTCACCTTATCTAGATGGTTAATTTGCCAAGGTGGTTACTTTTCCCGAATTCCCACTGCATGTGTGATAAATGGACTTTCGAACCATCCGATGAATTTCTGAGTATTTGTTTGTGCTTTATCATGGTGCAGGAGCAGCGGAATACGGCTTTGGGACCCACAGATTTTCGCGTAATTGGAACCTTTTCTATCAAGGAAACGAAACGCAAACAGTGCCGGATTAGGATTTTTATGGACCTCAGCTCGAAATAGAATGGGCGGGAGAATTAAAGCTCTTATGACATTCAGCCAATAAATCGTGGGGGTTTCTTTGAAACGTTAATTATTTTCAATGTTTAATTTTTCAATGATGAAATTTCTCCTGACATTTGTAAATAAATGAATTAAAATATTTCTTAAATTTAAATAATATCCGAATTCCTTGAAGCTCCTGTGAGGATCTAGATCGAGTTTGCTTAGACTATATGTAAATCTGAAGCTGCATGGGGCCACGGTGGGCAGAAAGGATCAGTGCGTTTCTGTGGCTGTCAGTCCCTAAATTACTGGTAATGTATATGAATATGTTACAATTACGCCATCAAATTACAGTGAATCTACATTTCTCCGAGGTACTTCATAAGGGTTAGAAACTAACTTAGGAAGTTAGATAGCAGTTTTTTTTTTTGGGGGGGCACTTTTGGGGTGAAACAGGATTAATGACGCCAGAAGAACACGTTATCAATTCAAATATTACGATTTAGGCAAACGGAAAATCTAATTGGTAGGAAGCAGTCGTCCTATGCCCAAGTTTGTTTAGCCACGTTAAAGGTAATGTATTTTCCTATCGGGGTCCTGAGCCGGAGGTTGGGGGGCAAATGCTCAGTGGATCGTCGCAAGTGTTTAATATTATAATAAAAATTTGTTATCGAACATAACTGCTTGGGAGGGCCCCGATTGGCTGAACTGCCTAGGGGGCCTGTAACTCCTGTTGGGCCCTGCATCAATCAATACCATGCAAGGATGATCCATTGACTGAATTTAAACCAACGGACGCGAAGAGTTGGCAGCGGTATTTACTAAAGATGAGTTCGGACTCACTTTCCGAAACTCGAGCCCGGAAACTTACAATTTGAGCCCACTAGACACCGAAATACTTTGTGGGAATTTGAGCCAAAGCCCGAAGTTTCAAATATAACTTTAACCCTTTAAAGTACGAATTAAATTTTTAAAAAAATTCTAGACTACATTGTTTAATTTCCTCTAATTTTCCATATACACCCACTTCTGTCCTCGCAAATAAATCAAATAGTTGTATTCCTTGGAGAAGTCGATATAGAAAAGATAGTTTGCAGCTTCTGTTGCATCTGCTTAATGAGTCTAGGATTTGTCGCCAATAAATACGGTTTACAACCCCAGCTTAGTTTTTGGTTAATGTAAATAATCAAAACAAACTTTACGCTGCAAACATTCTATGTTTATTTCTCGAATGATTAGAAACATTCCCAGCGGAACACTCACCCATTTCACCTTATTTTATTAAAAATAACACACTTGGAAATCACTCAACTTTAACGCAGCAGTGAAGAGGATCACGTGATACAATGGCAGGAAAATGGCGGTTATGCGCCAGCTCTCTTTTCGAAAAGCCTTAGTCTGAGCCAGTCTCATCTTTAGTGTTTACGCAAAATAAATATTGGGAAATTGAAAGGGTTGGGCACTAATGTCGATACACACTGTCAATCGGCAGTTTAACGTTGAAAATGTTTTTATGCAGGTCAAATAGAAAAAAGCGCCACATTTTTTCGTCATTTTTAATAAAAGTAGGAGGCTGTTGTTGCCACTTTATTGTAGTTCTATCAAGAATATAATTATTAGCGGGTTTCAACAGATATTAAGTGGGGAGTCGCGAATTAGAGGGCAGCGAATTAGAGGGTCGCCAATTTGAGGGCCGCGAAATAGAGCGTCGCGAATTAGAAGGTCGCCAAGTAGAGAGTCGTCAATTAGAAGGTCGCAAATTAAAGGGCCGCCGATTAGAGGGTCGCGGATTGGAGGGTCGCGAATTGGAGGGCCGCCAATTAATGTTAATTGAAACCCGCTAAATTTAAATAGGAGATTTTCTTTTACTTGCTTGTTTGTGTTAAAACCAATAAAAAATGATTGTTGCCACTATATTCTGGTGGAATCAATAGTAAGAGTAGCTACATGAAGAAATGTCAATTGTGATCAATTCTTTACTTTTTACTTTTGGTTGTCATGGTAACACGAAATGCATGACAGGTCAGAGGGCACCTTTTCTCTTTTATTTAAAATTATTAAAGTTTTAACTTTTTGTTTTTCTATTCTGCTTATTTGACTTGTCTTGGACGGGGGGAATTGGGAAGGATGGTCGCCGGAGGCGGGCCTGTAATCCCAGACAGGACTATTCCGCTTAAATTCGAATGTTATTCTTTATTCCCAATGAAAAAAACAAAAAACAAACAAACAAGCAAAGAAAAAACCTTCAATGTTATTGAATACGTTTTCAACGTTCTAATATTCAATAACACTGAAATTTTTTTTTATTTTTAATTGAAGCAGAGCAAGCTCCCCTAATTAAACGATTTCCAAGGAGTGGATCAAAAGCGTCGTCTAACAGAACGAAACGTTGATAGGAATGTATGTAATTCTATAAAGCATTTGCCAAGACAGCAAAATACCGGCGTTAAACAGAAATATTAATTAGAACGTCGTTATTGAAAGAAGTTAGCGTATTTAGTTTTCATGGGTTCTATTTTGTATTATTATTTTTTTATTTATTTGGAAACATGTGCAAGGTGGAATTACCGTGATGCGAAACGAAGAAGCCATACTCTGGTAATGTTATCCAAGATAGTACTTAAGTGTAACTAGCAGTGGCGTATGAGAGGGAGGGGGATCAAGTTCCCCTCCCATTGGGTAACAAATCACATTGGTTTCCTTAACGCCGAATCAATGGACCTCTTTTAAAGTTGCTCGAGCCTCCCCCCCCCATAACTTTTGAATTGCTACACCCCTCGTATCTATAGTGAGAAAACTGAATGAAACAAGGGAAAGTCACACACGAACTCATATTAATATATATAGTCACGATACCGTAAATTTTTATTGGCTAACTTCATTCAATAGGCGTAGTTACCATGGGGCGGCACTCCAGTTACGACATAGTGAATGCATGTTACATAGAATATGAAAAGTTCTGCTCGCAACAGTAGATACAGGCATCAAATGTCATGTCATAATGTCAGATACTGAGGTCATGTCAACCTTCGATTGTATCACTCTTAACAGTCTCGGTTCAGCACTGCACTGGTGGGCGCTGTGCAATGATCCAGATAGGGATATGACCTCTCATTACATTACTTTGTATGAGATTTCACGAAGTCATTCTCTTTGTTTTACATCCCACGATATACACAATAGAAGTCAATGTTTAATATACGTTATTTCGTGAAGTTTTCAAGCTTTGTTTGTTTGTTTTTAAATTTCATCTTCAGATGTTTTAGAAAATTTGACACATATCTAATCACCATGAACCATTTCAGGATTGGGTGAAAGAAAAAGAAGTGGGGGGGGGGGATAGATAAGCTAATTTCATATCATTGTTTTGATAATATAGCACGAATCTCCGAATGGTTATTTTACACCCTTTTTTTTAAAAAAACAGAATCACTCCTAAACAATAATCTCGAAATTTAGCATGCGAATTCTTTTAGACCAAGTATGCAAATATATGAATTTTCAAAGCCAATGAGTGTTAACTTCGTTCATAGCGCGCACTTCTACTGCGCAACTGGCATCGTACAAAAGAGGTAAAAATTGCGGACGGTTTATTTTTCCTCATTATCGGCGTTGCAGTTCCTTGGAGACGCAACCAGTAATGCAGTTGCGATGTTGTTGAAGACCTTATATCCAATTGGACTACTTTGAACATGGCTGCATAGTTGAGATACATGAAGCTGACTGGTCCTATTGAGCAATAGGCCGCTACCTGCACCATACGGATACTGCTGTACAAAGATGTTGGTAGCAATGGTTGCTGCGAGGAACTCATCGGCAGAATGAAGCCTTTGGAATACCACCAACCCCACAGCGGCTTTTAAGAGTTTGCCTTTAACTCCACACCATCGACAGAGTCGTCTAGTGTGGTATCGTATCCGATCGTCGTGGCTGCCAGCAGATTGGCATCACATAGTGTTCAGAAATGAATCCTGCTTCAGTCTTGGAGCAGATGATCATCAGATCCATGTGTGTAGGCGCCAGGGCCAGCGGTCCCAACCACCCTTTGTTTTACAAAGGCACACAGCCATTACCCCTAGTGTGATGGTGTAAGGTGCTATCTCATACAACAGCAGGACGCTCCTAGTCATTCTGCGTACCACAGTAACAGCTAAATAATACGTTGATGAGATCCTACGGAAGTTTGCGTTATTTTATATGATATGACAGCCTGGGGAGATTTTCCAACGACAAAGCCAGGCCCAGTACGGCTCGCATACCTGTGAGCTGCCTCCGTGTTGTTAATACTCTTCCCAGTGGCGGCTCGCGACTTCAAGAATGGGTGAAGCGGCGAACCCCTCCCCCAAAGAAACAGAAAAAGTGGCTAATAAATCAATAAATTTCCGTTTTCTAATAAAATAATTGTATTTATTAGGATGGACATATATATATATATATCGGACCGGATATGGTACTACATATTATACAGACAGATAATATGTGGAGACAACAAGCAAAATAAAAATATGCAATAAATGCTTACCCAGTCTTTATTTTTTGAACACAAGTTCGATTCTTCTATATTTTACACTTGCGAACTTATCGATGATGTCGTCAAAAAATGGTTGAGTTTCTATTAACTCGTTTAGTAATTCCTTTTTAACTGAAATTTTTGACAAGCTTCTAAGTCTGCCTTTTAACATTGTATTACGCAGACTGGTTTTGATCCTGTTTAAGTAAGAAAAACTCCATTCTACGGAATAGTCAATATTAAGCAATGAAGTTTATAAGCTTCTTTAAAAATATATTTGTTTTCTGTTAAAATTTCCATGAATGTTTATGATTTCATATCTCTATACTGCTTATCCAGATATATGTGTTTTAATTCATATTTCAATCTTTGGAAGTCAGTAAATATATTGGGGTAGTACACATTTAAATTATTTATTGTTTTTGTAAGAAATTTATTGGAATACTCTACAAATTTTGAAGTATCCATTAATGTAATAAAATGAAGCTTTTTCATATCTTGAAAACGTGTGGTAATCTGTAATGAAATGTATCTAATATTTCATAAAATATGAATTTTATATTTTGCAAGAACTTTATTTTGTGTGAGCGTCACTTTTTTTCGTCCCTCACGGTGTTCAATTGGAACTGTTGTTTTCAAAGTCACTAATTCGAAAATTTCCATGAACGGATCCTCATTTCGTTTGCTGTTTAAGACCATTTGCGTATTTTTAATTTGTAAGATGCAAAAATTAATGTCAAATGACTTATTTTGTAGTACATTGAAGAGAACATCCGTAAGTCCAAAAATATCGTTAAAAGCAACAACCAAAAGTGAAAATTCAAAGTCGTTAAATATATTTAAATAGCTGACACTCTGCCTAAGTGAAATTTGATCAGAGGATCGTAATCACAGTAAATACTTCTTTTAAAGAATCCCAGTCTTTATTTATAACACTCATTTTAGAGTTTGATGTCCATTGCGTAATAACAGAAGTAGGAATTCATTTTCAGACAACTGTGTCGACCACATGACTTCGTTTGGCAGAACGATGGGAAACTGCAGGTAGGCCGCTTACACTTGAAAAAAATATGCGGCACTGTGAAATTCTGTTGCAGCTTTCTTGTAGCACTATATTCAGACGATGTGCCAAACAATAAATAAAAACTGTTTGTGGCGCTACTTCTTTCATTTTGGACTGAAGACCATTAAGTGCCTTGACATTACGATTGTCCCATCAAAACACATTGTCTTATAAATTTTGATTTATAGTTACTCAACATTTTAGAGTTTGATGCCCATTGCGTAATAACAGAAGTAGGAAGGAATTCGTCTTCCGACGACTATATCGACCACGCGAGTTCGTTTGACAGAATGATGAAAAAATGCAGGTATGTCGCTTACAGTTGCAAAAAATATGCGACACTGCAAAATGCTGTTGCAGCTTTGTTGTAGCACTAAATTCAGACGATGTGCCAAACAATTAATAAAAACTGCGTGTGGCGCTACTTCCTTAATTTTGGACCGGACCATGTAAGTGCCCTGATATTACGCTTGCCCCATCAAAACATTGGCTTATAAGTTTTGATTTATAGTTAAATTTTCGAGACATCTTGATACAAGGTTAAATAATGCTTCGGAAGTCCGATTGGAACTGACGTCATAAAATCCTAAAAATCTATCCACTAATATTCCACCAGCAATAACATACCTAATTATGATACTACATTGGAATTTTTTGGACAATATCTGTGAAACCGTCTACTTGTATAGAAAAAAAGTATAAACTTTTATTTCTTTTTCGATATGTTCATCAATATATTGCAAAATGCAATCAATTATTTCATTCTGAATAATCTTAGAATTGCCGGCAAACATGGGTGTGATTTTTCTATAGTGCTCATGAATGTCCACAGGGCTTATCGAAATAAAGGTTTCTAACAATTCTTTAAAATTACCATGATTAGTGGAGGTTACATCTTTGTGATGACCATGAAATGCTAATTCTTGCTTCCCCAAGTAATTGATTGATTGTTTGGCTTTTTTATGGCGCAAGAGCATCTGGGCTATACTGCGCCGCTTCCCCAAGTAAAAAACAGCACGAATAGGTAATTGCATGAAACGTCTATTAAGCTGCACGTTTTCATTGAAGCGTTTAATATATATTGCCTAAAGTATTCTTTTAAAGCATCCTCAATACCACTTAAATTTTTCTTTAGATTTGAAAAACATAATGTACAATCCACACGATCAAAAGAACCTTCATGTTTGTGAAGAGCACGGGTAACGTTACCAAAATCATTCGAAACCACTCTTATTTCACACATTTGATTTAACACCAATGATTAAACATGGCATACAAAAAAGTTTATTTAAATAATAACTTCTACACAGTCATTCAAACTCCGAATACCACAAAATCTTAAAACGCCAATTATATACTTTGTCCTTTTTTTTTTTTTTGCAACTTTACTTACGTTTAACATAGGCATAGATAGGCTTTTCCTTACTTAAAAATCTTTTTTATCATCGTTATTCCACCTGGAAAATGGGGTGTCTAATAAAATACATACCCTGTCATTTAAGGGAAACATCGTATTGTAAAGTAAACTATTAGTTTAACCTAAAGAATCAAGTAACGGAAGTGTTTTTCTAGGCGGTTTGAGAACTTGCAGCATAGTGCGCATATCTGAACTTTGGACCATATAAAGAATAGAGACAACAGTGTCCCCTGTTTAACGACTGCTATTCGAGTGGCTCCGCACCATGTGACGTTAAACGTAATTCATTGGTCACGTGAGGAAAGTGGAAAGGACGTCTCATCCTTCCCAGAAAGCTTCTCTCTCTATTCTTCTAGTGTGTTAAAACTATCATGGTGCGGTACAGTGTAGCATGCAATTGCAAGGAAAGGGGGAAAAGAAATGCGGAATTTACTCATCTCACAGGCGTATTAATGTGTATATATCATCTGTTCACATTGTA
>QLNU02012130.1:0-10030 GCA_006491805.2 Dysdera silvatica | reverse complement strand
ATGATTTATTTTTACAGTTCATTTCCATTACACCTGTAACCACCATTTGTAATACTGGGCATTACAAGTTGTGTTGTATCAGTTGCTATTCTGACGCAAATAGCCCAGGGCTATTGAAACAGCTGTAAATGATAGAATTTATTATTTAACTGTGTTAATTTGTTGCCTTCTCTATTATTTTATCCAAATTATGATTTAAAAATGTAACTCATTGCACAGATATTAAATATATACAAATTTGAGGATGGGTTAGATAACAGTATGTGCACATTCCAATAAGAATATGCTAAGATATATGTATATAATCGTAAACTACCTTCATCACTAGATCCTAGTCTTTTCCAAGATGTGGAGTTATATTGTTCTCGCAGCTGAATGTTCCTTGGTCTCTCGTCAATCACTTGAGCAACCATGGGTACTTCATCACCACATTCATCTTCAATGTCATCATCAACGTCTATGGATTTGATATCTATGTCATTATCAATAATTTTTAACCTATGAAAAATGTAAGAGATTTGTGGTAATTATCACTTTTTTTTTTAATTAAAACATTCACACTTGTAATAGCCAAGTTCTTTTTGTTTTCGATTGCGAATTACAACTATTTTTGGTACTTTAATCACTGTAGTATGGCAACAATTTAAGATTGTCTGATAAGGGTGATATTTATCAGCTGTTCTGAAACGGGGACACCATGACAGGAAACTGGTATCATCCCAGAATACATTTTCATCGAAAAAAAATGAACTCATGAATTAAAACATAAACATTAAACAATATTATCCTCATATTGCAGTATTACTTTCGTTTGGTATATAATATATCCAATTCAGTTTCATAGAAATTTTAATTTTAGCAACAAAAATAAAACTCTATCAAACTTTGGTATTTAAATGGAAAGCATGACGTCTAGCTTTCTTCTTGGCAAAACATCTGATTATATTACCATACGATATTGATTTTGTTATATCAGACTCAATATCAAGGACTGTGACAGAAACTGAACTGAAACCTCGGAACCTATTCCAGAATGAAGTTCCTGTCTGATTAGAAACAGAATAGAAATTATCAGAGAGAGTTTTCTATGCGGAAACTCAGACCTGAGTTTCTAGTCCAGTTTCTGGTCCGGAGTGAAACTACCCTGTGCTTAATTGCATTTATGTCTGTAGATTAAAAGGACCATGACAGAAACTGAACTGAAACCTTGGAACCTATTCCAGAATCAAGTTTCTGTGTGATTAGAAACAGAACAGAAATTACCAGAGAGAGTTTTCTACGCGGAAACTCAGACCTGAGTTTCTAGTCCGGTTTCTGGTCTGGAGTGAAACTACCCTGTGCTTAGTTGCGTGTATGTCTGTAGAGTGAAAGGACCGTGACAGAAACTGAACTGAAACCCCGGAACCTATTCAAGAATCAAGTTTACGTCGGATTAGAAAGTGGGCAGAAATCATTTGAGTGTTTTCCGCGAAAACTCAGATGGGAGTTTCTAATCCGATTTCTGGTCCGGAGTGGAATTACCCCGTACTTAGTGGCGTTTCTGACTATACACACTGTATAGAAAAAATTCGTACAAACTAAAGGGTTTTTTTGTGGGGGAGGCATCGACAGTACTGACTCACATATAAAGACATGTTTTTTTACGAAAACAGAGATACATGCAATATACTCTAGTTTGAATTGGGTGGTGCGCTACGTTTATTCCAAATCATTTTTTTATGTTCGCGGGCCCCAAAAAATATACGGCGCGTTCTTCTAGAGGGGGAGAAATCCCCTTTATTTTATTAACGTACTAAAACTTAAAATACAACCGGTCTTTTCCCAACCACATGTGCAAGGGGTTTCCTTTGCGTCTGGAAAATAAAATCCTAGCTCGTACAAGAGTGTATATATAACACACGCCGCCGAACAGGGGACAAGCGGGTGTATTGTGTCGTGTGCGAATTGACAAGTGGTTTGGATACCACACAGTGCCTGTGACAGCATTTTCGATGTACACAAGTTTCAAACTTAACTGGTTTTAATGCTAGAAATAACATTTTGGTCGTGGCTGTCTGAAGAAAACGATATCCTAAGACTACATTCGTCGCATCGTCCGCCCCCGGGGGAACATACAAGAGAATGATTGTAACCGGTCAAGTACCTATTCGTATTACCAGACACTCTAAAAATTTAATTACGGCTAAGATATACCGCAGAGAAGAAATTCCAGTTGACGCCAACCCAGAATACTCGTTTGATACTATCAGTTTCTATAAGATTAGCAATCCGATTTATTGGTCTATAAATCGGCTTGAGAAACTTTCCAGCGAAGAAGTGCGATTCGTAACTCGTAGCAAAATATAAAATTACTATTCCGATTAACCAAAACAAGTCCGGCCTAAACGAACCAGAAACCGAAGTGTATGAGTTGAGAGCGAAATCTTGGATTGTAACTACTGTGGGATATTTCTGCTTTTACTCAGAGTTTCTAGTTCGATTTCTGGCTGGGGGACGGATGTGAAATTAACGCTGGGTGGGAAACCTATTGTTTCTGTCCGGAGTAGAACTCGGAATAGAAACGTGGTTTCTGTCGCGGTCCTTGCTCAATATACAAAATTGGAAATGAATTCTTACTATCTGCATACATAGTTGATCGCAGGCAGGCTTTAATTCTCTTAAGGTAAGAAAATGATCTTTTGTTTGTCAGTTTGTGGCTGCCAGACTCATGAATATTATAAGTGCAATATTAACATTAGAATATACACTGTGCAAGCTGTTTTCACGCTACCGCCTACATAACACACACTGTTACAGACAAATTTTCCTACCCTGGTCAGCTGGAAGCTTGAGAGGGCAAGGCTATCACTATGCCCTACGTCAGCCCATGGTTTTTGCCGCCCCAAGCAGAACAATGAAATGCTGCCCCAACCAAATAAATATTTACTTTCATTTTATAAAATATACTGGTAAAAAAAAAAGAAAGTAGTTTTATAATTTAATACTGCCTCTCAAATTTTGCCACTCTAGTCTATAGCCTATTGGGAAATACGGCAATGCCAACATACCCAAGTCAATTGATAAAATTGCTAGTATCCAAAATTCATTTAGATGCAAGTTTACATTACGGTAACTGCTTCTGTTTTGGCAGGGTTTTTTTTCCACTTGTTACTTTTGTAACATCAAATAGTCTCACTGTTCATAGTATACGTTTTAGTCGCTATTTTGTTAGTACTGTTTCGCATCATTCTACACGACAGTGTTTTTTAGTTGTAGAGAAAGATATGTAATGTTCCCGGTGTTCTTGAACACAATAAAATCTATCTTTTCTCCAGATACAGCTGACATTCTCAGCTTTCAAACATAGGTGAGTTTTCTTTTTAATTTTGTCACATTTACGAATTCAACAGATTGTGGAGCCATGATCATCGAGTGTTTTTAGTAAACAGGGGTGGAGGTACCCCCCACACCCACAAGGCATGCACTGAGAAGTAGTATGTCAAAAAAGTGTCTCAGAACCAACATATTGGTGACACTGCATGATTTGTCACATGGTTTCTTTCTCCTAATTTTTTTGCAATGTTGCCAAACCCGATCAACAATGGGCTTTCAGCTTCTGTCATGTTGGAAATGTTGTTGACAGGGTTTTATGGGTTAGTATTTACTTTTTACAAAATTCATACTTGAAAGCAAATGGGGGGAGAGGACTTGCCAGCACTTGGCAACTCTGTGGTTATTGTTATTAATCAACAACAATAAAAAAGACTCATGAATGTCTGAATATCAGTGTCATGTGTAAGTAACCGAAAGGGTTCAGGATACCGTTACATGATGCATCAAGGGGGAGAGACCTCACCAGCTCTGTGGTTACTGTTTTTAATCAAAAAGAATAAAAACTCATTAATATCTCGGTATTATGTCTAATTAAGCAACCGAAAGGTATAATATAAATATGTAGTTCATTTGTAAACGATCATGTCGATCAGAAATAAAACGAACCAGCAAAATGACAAATCATGATGTAATTGACTTACTAAAAACCTGAAACTCCTTAATTAAAAATAAGACTAAAAACGAATTACAAAAATATTTTCAACATAATTTCGCTGCAACGAAAAAAACAAAGCTTTGAGAAAGATGAAAATGGCATTAATAACTCAAAAGAGACATGCAAGTACGAGATTAGAGAGAGAATATGACGATGACATAGGAGAGATGCCTAAGAATGATATCACAAGCCAATCTACTGTGATTTTCGAAAAATTTTAGGAGGATAGAGAAGCCATGTGACGAACCATGCAGTGTGACCCAACATTTTTTTCATGGCGAATGGTTGCCACTATAGTTAGCGTCAGTAAGAAGAATTTACGTAATCACCAACGGTCACCATATTGTAAACTAGTACCTTGTTTTTCAATAGAGTAAATCTCAAAGTAATTTTGTATTCATTTCAAACAAGGAAACAATTTTTCAGAAAAAGAATTGCCAGTGACCAGTGATGGATTTCCGCACAGGTGCACAAGGAGCACGCCCAGGGCCTTAAAATCGCAAGGGCCATACATAAATATATATATATATATCATTTTAAATTTTCACATACGTATGGGTGTGTACGCATGCATGGATTTAGGAACCCACAAGCTGCGTTTGTTTTGACGTGACGATAGGATTGACCATTAGTCTGTTCTAAACAATAGTTTCAGTAGAGCTTTTGGAACGACTGGAATGTTCTCCGCTCTTGTCAATTTCTATGGAATTTTATTTTTGCTTTAAACAGCGAAGCATTGCAAATCAGAGTAAGTTGATTTTGCAATTCCTTAGTTTTGCTATTGACATTGTTACTGTTTTATAGTTAAGTGCACATTATTATTTTTCATTCCATGAAGTGTTGAACCGATTCGCAGCTGTGGATACAGAACTGCGAATTATTATTTTAATGCTGTAATTCTTTATGATAATGGATATATGGAAGTTTTTTAATCAGACCAGTGGGAAAATTGGGAAAAAGACGAAACTAGTGCAACAGCAGTCGACAAGAGAATTATCTCCGTGTGGGATTGGTTTGAAACAATTTTTGGTGCCTTCAAAAGGAACAGAAAATTCATTTAGTTATCCCTCAACTTTAGTAGAAAGCATAGTTGAGCAAACACCATCCAGTGATAATAAAGACACTCCTAGCTGTAATTTTTTTGCTGTACATTATGATTTAGGCCTATAGTTAAATATTTCATTATCATCTGTTTCAGATGATGTAATGTACCAACTGCTAACGAATCCATGGGTGAAGTTTTCTACTCACAATTTTAAGAAAGATGTACAGAATTTTGGTAAAGATAAACGGCAATTTCAGAAGAGCTGGTTGAACGCATATCCCCGGTTGGTACATTCTCCTTCTTTAAAAGGTGGACTTTGTAAGTATTGTGTGCTGTTTAAACAGATTTTAAGAAGAGGTGTTTTAGGCGCTTTTATAGTTAATGCTCAAAAGGACTTTAAACATTTCCATGAAGATGCAAGAGCACATACCAAATCCCAGTGACGCCAAGAAGCTGCAAGTGATGCCAATGATGATTTGGGGTTTGCGTTAATCGATTTCCTGGCCTTCAAACTTATTTTGATTGCGCATATTTGAGTGCCTTGTGTGTTGTTTACTGTAATTAGTAACTGGTAATCGATTAACATTTGGTCTGGAAACCTGGAAAAGGGAAGTTCGAAATAGGATTTGGGTAGACACCCTGTTATTAACGTAAAATTTACATCGAGTATGGATACTAAGCATGAAAAATGTGTAATTCTTGCTTTTCTTCAGCATTGATATTCATTTAGTTAGTTTATATTTGGCAGTTACCAATTAGAAAAACCATGTTTTATATTTACTAACAGATTTTTATATTTTTTTGCAATAGCTCTATAAATTGCAATAAATTATGAAATAAAATACAAAAATAACGATGAATAAAGATGTATCACCTATATTGGAATGACAGGCTATAAATACATAATACAAGAAATAAATGAGAAAATACGCATTTTGCCTTGAGGCATCGTCTTGTAGTTTTACCATCAAAATTAAATTTTTTATAATGTCCTCACTTTTAAAGAAATGACTACAAAACGACATCTTGAGGTCATAATTTTCATAATTAGGCAAGGTTTGAGTCTTTTTTTTTTCTCTCTCCTCTTTACAAGTTTGGCAAGTAAGTACATTTGAAGGCTGGCTTATTACAAATTCAGTTTCAAAACTTATCCCCTAAGAATGCCCCTCTGGATACAGGAATGAAATCACTGTTATAGTGCCTATAAATAAATTGAATTAGCGGTCTGGAAACTACCATCCGAATGCAGAATAGCCACACGGTGGCTTTGACAAATCTCTATTTTAGTACAATATCCACTGTTTTTAATTTTTTTTTGTTTTTTCATCTTTTTCAATAGTTTCTTTTATTTTATTAGTTCATTTCAAAGGTGCATTTCAGCATTAATTTGACTTTGGCATTTGTACTTGTACCACATTATTATTTTATGCTTATATTGTTTGTTTTTTGGTTTTACGGCTCAAAGACTACAGTGGTCATGCTGCGCCGGGACCTACTGTTTTCCGAGGAATCCGAACCTCTTAAGGCCTAGGGAACCAAACCCCGGACTACAGTGAGCAGTGCGATCTTTATGAGATCTCTGAGTAAGCGTTCTTTTTGCACTGCTGGGAGTCGAACCCGGATTAGCTACAGTAATAGAGTAAACGCCATATACTCACATTATGCCACCGCAGAGCATTTTATGCTTATATGCCCCGAAATTATATGCTGTAGACAGTATCGGATCCAGAGGGGCATTTGAGGGGAGGGATCTTGCAATTCCAGCTAAACAACCCATACATAATGATAATTTCTGCCCCTATCAGATTAATGGGCTATAGACTGGCTGAGGGGTTCCTTGATCAGGGGTGGATTTATAGGTCATTCAAAGGGGGGGTGGTTAATGATTTAATTTTTGGAAATAATACCTCATTGGACCTTTACCTCTGTCTTTTCAATGTTAAATTTTCATTCACGGGGGGGCGATCCCCCACCCCTCTAAATCCGCCCCTGTCCCTCATTCCACATTCGCATCTACTCTCGATTTGGAAGAGAGCTAGGCCATTTTTTTTCTAGGACTACACCACTGATCGAATAAATGCTTTTTTAACGTGGTGCCTAATATGAGTGTGGATGTTTTAATGAGTGCGATAGCAGAGAATGTTTTGCTGGGGTCGACAATAGTGACAGACTGATGGAAGTCATACGATAACCTGTCAGAAGCAGGTTTCGAACACTTTGCAGTGAACCATAGTCTAGACTGTAAAGACCCCGAGACAGGGCAGCATATGAATACAGTCAAAGGAACGTGGAGCAATGCGAAGCAGAAATTCCAACGTAAACACCATCGGCATGTTGGAAATGAAAATATCTTCGACTCTCACTTCATAGAATTTATGTGGCAGCGCAGGAACAAAGAGAAGCTAGAAAAGCTCTTTCCATTATACCCCCGAGTGCCATAAACACATATTCCATCCATACAATCTGACGAAGAAAATGAATAAAAGTTAGTATTTTGGTTTTTTTACGTAAGTTCACTGAATTGAGGAAGGAGAGGGGTGGAAGAGGAGAGTAGGAGGCGGAGCCTGATGACATGATGTAAACAACATGGTGGGGCTCTAGTGCACAACACATTCCCTAGCGATTTTTAGTGGAAAGTGTTTTCACAATGCGCATGGCAATTGTGCAACTGACTTGCCGCCATGTTGTTTATGTCATGTTAACAACATAGCCGTCTCGATTCAGCGAAGTTAAAAAAAAACAAGTACTAACCTTCATTGGTCTTACTTGTCTGATGGGTGTGGTTTTTGGGACATTTAAAAAAAACAGAAAACGAATTTTCTGGTCTGTTTGTAGGCCGGCACCGCTATATTGAACAAATTCTCGTTCACGACTACAGTTTTCCTGTACTACTTTTTTCTTTCGCCTCTTCTTTCCCCTCCCTCTCTACCACCTCCTCTTCTCCCCCCCTCTACGCCACCTTCTCATCTTTCTCCCTCTCCACCACTTACCCCTTCTCCGCCTCCTACTATTTCCTCTTCTTTGCCACCTCAAACCTTCCACCGCCGCCATTTTAACCCTTCCTTCCCCCCCTCCCTCTCTTCTTTCCCCCATTCAGACTTTCTCAAAACGGCACTGAAAGGCGTGATTCAAATGAGGCCTAGCCCACAACATTGTCTTGCACTCATATCCGGACGAAAATAATCCTACTTTTGTTACCTATTCCACCACATATCTATTCCCTCTCAGCCGCAATTCCACAAAAAAATATGTCAACCTTCCAAACATAATAAAATTCACTGCAATGCAAAATACAGCCAAAAGAAAGACGAAACACGTGCGAATGCCCTTAGATGTCCAAATGCCCATACGTGTGATGTCACAACCCTGTGGACTAAATCTAGAGACTTTCCTATTCATTTTAAGAGGAGAGAAACACTAAGGGACATGTTCTGCACTATTACCCATGGCAGTAAGTCCTGACACTGTTACCATGAATGTTGGAAAGACTTCCCACTAAAAAGCAGTGTGGGACGAATTCTGCACTATCGCCAAATTGTCATAGTAATACGAATTCTTAAAGTCATAGATATTTTGCAGCTGAAGAACATCCAGACGATGATCAGTGCGCTGCATTCATCTTCCGGCCATATGACACGTGTGTCCACTGTGTGATTTGTCGCCAAGGCATGGCAACCCTGCCGCGGTAACCTCCTTCCCGAATTACGTCATCACACGCTCACTTCCCGGCCGCCATGTTTTTTACGGAGTAACTCCCTGTTATACTGAGTTTACTACCTATTATAACCTTTTCAAATTTTTTTAATGAACAAAACTTCTGTCTTTAAGCGTCTGATTTTTTATTGCCTTTGGAGTCATTTCCTCCACTTCGTCTTTGTGACGCCGCCTCCACATATATTCTATGGAGTATGAGTCAAACAGCTTTTCAGCGCCGATATTGTGATGCTCCACATTCCCCCCATATCTCCTCTCCCTTCTTCCTCCTCCGCATATCTTCTGCGAAGTATGAGTCCAACAGCTAATCCATGCCGATTTGCGAAGTACGTGTCCAACAGCTTTTCATCGCCGACATTGATACTCTACATTCCCTCATTCCCCCCCCCCTACTTCCTCTTCCCTCCATACCTCTTCCTTCTATACCCCCTCTCGATCCCAAGCATACTATCGATTCCAATCTGTTACAAAAATATAAACATTTAAACGGTTGCTCATCCTATCGCTACAACTCACAAACCATGAATGAATGCTACGACACTACAATACAGCCACCCCAGGCATTTTTAGCGCTTCACAAAACTTTCCCTCCGTTTTAAGAGTGGAGCATCAGTTTTGGAGACGAGTTGGCGACAAAACAGGGGATTCATCTGTAGTGTTACTCATCTTCCTTTTGTTTTTAATACGTTTAGTGGTTGCCCCGTTCCCCTTGCGGCGACGCGTTGTTTTGGCAGGAAAAAAAAGACAAGCCTGTTCACCGCTTATTTTTATTTAAATAGGTAGTTCGGCGCTCGAAGAAATCGTGCCTTATTTCAATGGCTAGAAATACATCCTGAGAAATTAACAGCTCAATTGACCGAAAAATTCAACTGAGCCTTTGCAAACTTTTCGGCAATAAACCTTTTGTCGAAAATTTGTCATCGTGGGCTTCAGTCTACTAGTAAATCCACAACTGATTGCAAATCATTATTTACACGACTTCTCTTTTTTTTTGGTACGCACTCACAGTGTGCAAAAAAAAAAATACTCCGGTGTACTTACCCGAGTATTTTCTTAGTGGATTTTTTAGGTCTTTTCTTCTTTTCTTTTTTTTTATGAATATCTCCGCTTATATATTTTTGAAGATATTCTTTACGAGATACCGTCTGGCTCTCGTTGGCCATAAATTCCTATCGCGTCTTCCTCAAACAAACGAAGCTAACAGCAAATTTCTGTTTACCCTGGAAGGGACTTCGTTCCTTTTT
>QLNU02012128.1:10000-18257 GCA_006491805.2 Dysdera silvatica | reverse complement strand
CGTGCCAGTTCTGAGTCGGCTGTTAGTTGCCCGCCGAAACGGTCGCGCCAAGCGGAATGCTCGGCACGCCGCGCAGCTGAGGAATTCCACGAGAAGGCCCCGACGCTGGTCCGGGCTCAACCAGGCCGGTTTTCACCGACCAGTCTCGCTCAGTCCCGGTGCAGTGCCCTACCCGCTTCGGACCCCAGCCCGACGGGCCCAGTCCTCAGAGCCAATCCTTGTCCCGAAGTTACGGATCGATCTTGCCGACTTCCCTTACCTACATTGTTCTATCGACTAGAGGCTGTTCACCTTGGAGACCTGCTGCGGATATGGGTACGGACCGGCGCGAAAATCACACCTCCTCCCTCGGATTTTCAAGGGCCGACAGGAGCGCTCCAGACACCGCAAGAGCCGCGGTGCTTTACGGGAACAGCATCCCTATCTCCGGACGAGCCGATTCCAGGGACCCGAACCCTTACAAAGAAAAGACAACTCTTCCCGGGACTCCCGTCGACATCTCCGAGTTCGGTTGCGTTACCGCACTTGAGCCTGAAGGCCCGATCTCCGCGTCCGGGTTCGGGAATATTGACCCGATTCCCTTTCGGTCACCAGCGGGACAAGCGCATTCACAACGTCCCGCTTCGGAACGGATTTCTCCTATTCCTTAGGACTGACTGACCCATGTTCAACTGCTGTTCACATGGAACCCTTCTCCACCTCAGTCCTCAAGGTTCTCACTTGAGTATTTGCTACTACCACCAAGATCTGCACCAGCGGCGGCTCCAGGCGGGCTCACGCCCGGCACCTTCGACGCTCGCCGCTGCGACCCTCCTACTCACTGTGACGTAAACCTCGATTAACGAAGCTCTGCCGCAGCGGCCGGGTATGGGCTCGACGCTGGAGCGCCATCCATTTTCAGGGCTAGTTGCTTCGGCAGGTGAGTTGTTACACACCCCTTAGCGGATTCCGACTTCCATGGCCACCGTCCTGCTGTCTATAGCAACCAACACCTTTCATGGGGTCTCATGAGCGTCTCGCATCGGGCGCCGTAACCCGGCGTTTGGTTCATCCCACAGCGCCAGTTCTGCTTACCAAAAGTGGCCCACTGGGCGCTCACATCCGAAACGTCCGGGCTTCAGTCATGCAAGCCGGACTTCTCACCCATTTAAAGTTTGAGAATAGGTTGAGGTCGTTTCGGCCCCAAGGCCTCTAATCATTCGCTTTACCGGATGAGACTGATTCCTCCGAGCGCCAGCTATCCCGAGGGAAACTTCGGAGGGAACCAGCTACTAGATGGTTCGATTAGTCTTTCGCCCCTATACCCGGGTCTGACGATCGATTGGCACGTCAGAACCGCTACGGACCTCCACCAGAGCTCTCTGGCTCGTCCCGCCCAGGCATAGTTCACCATCTTCGGGTCCCAACGTATTTCCAGATTCGGCCCAACCGATAAATCGGATAGACGGGTCGTTGGTGCTTCCTCCCCGTGGGAGAATCCTAACACAGCCGACGTCGAGGTCGACCCTCACTTTCATTGCGCCTGTGGCCTAATCAAGACCCAGTGACCTGCGGCCATGTTAGACTCCCTGGTCCGTGCTTCAAGACGGCTCGGTGACTGACCCACTCGCCAGCCTCATGCACCCCGCGAGACGCTTCCGGCCAACAGCGACCTCGGAGCACCGGCCACTACGAAGAGTGACGGGCAACACCGCGATACGCCTGCCAGAGCGCCCGCTCCCCTGGCCGGCAGGGAAGGGGAGTTCCTGCACGGGAACCGATCAACCTCGGCCGGGTGTCGCGCCACGGACGAGCTGGCTAACAACCGGCCGCGAAGCGGAAGCAACGCAACCGCCTACCTGCCGGCGCTCGTCCTCATGGCCGACTCACGCAGCTACCCAACCGGCTGCAGCGTCCTTAGTGCGGGAGGAGCCGCGTCAGGTAGCGGAGACCGCACTGAAGGCGCGGCCCCGGAAAGGGTCCGATCACCTGACCTCACGGCACCTCCCGCCTTCCTAACCGGAATCCCCCGCCAGAGGATTTCGAGGGCCCACCTGTTTGCCTCTGAGCAGTTTCACGTACTCTTGAACTCTCTCTTCAAAGTTCTTTGCAACTTTCCCTCACGGTACTTGTTTGCTATCGGTCTCACGGCCGTATTTAGTCTTAGGTGGAGCTTACCACCCAATTAGGGTTGCACTCCCAAGCAACCCGACTCCCAAGAGGTCGCATCCGAAGCGGACTCGGCAACTATGGCCCTCGCACCCGCTCTGGATAACAGCCCCGGTCAGGGGGACTTGCTGCAGAGTCCGACTCCGGCACGCGACTTTCTAAACGCCACATTTTTCAAACGTCCGGAACGAACGTGAAATTCGGCGCTGGACTATTCCCTGTTCGCTCGCCGTTACTAAGGGAATCCCTGTTGGTTTCTTTCCTCCGCTACGAGTATGCTTAAATTCAGCGGGTCGTCTCGTCTGATCTGAGGTCGACAAATGAGAAAGAACGAAGAATCTCCCGTTACGGCATCTCGAACGATGAGCCGTGGTCGTAGAAAGAACGGTTCTTACTCGCCTTTCCCACGGCCACGTCGAGAACGACGCCGAAGGAGGTCTTCCCCGTCAACAAGGAACTAAGACTCGAGCCGACGGAGTGATTGTGGAAACGTATCCACCTCCGAAGCGGCCACGTGAGGTTTTCCATCCACGTACCACTTCCGAAACTTCGATCGGAAGGAAGTTAGGCAGGAAAGTTCACCTCTCGGTATGTCGCATCCGACCCTCAGACAGGCGAGGCCCCGGGCGAGACCCGAGGCCGCAATGCGCGTTCGAAAAATTAGTGCTCAATGTGTCCTGCAATTCACACCAAGTCTCGCAGCTGGCTGCGTTCTTCATCGACCCGTGAGCCGAGTGATCCACTGCTCAGAGTTGTCAGTCATTTTTCTTTTTCAATTCGATTCGAAACGGCCCGTGCGCACGTGGGTGCGCGTAGGGCACTCAGTCAAGACAATGGCGAATTTTTCGGTGAGGAGAAAAAAAAGGGGGCGCGGAAAAAGGCTACAAATCGAGTTTTAGATCTCCGGGACAGAGCCGGCCGCACCGTTCGATGGCGGTGACGGCCTGAGCTCCGCGCTGCTCGGAAACTCTGCCCGACGATCGATATGTATGCATGCATGGCGCACGTGGGGGAGGGCGGCGCACGTCTCGATCGGTTCGACGCGAACGCTCTTCGAACCTAGCGGCCGGCCGAAGCCAGCCAGCCACCTCCCCCGCCGCGTTTCGACGGGGGAAACAAAGGTACCCTCACGAGGCCTCCCACGGCAGCCATCAGCAGTCGGTCAGTCGAAGTAAAGTACGGTAATGATCCTTCCGAAGGTTCACCTACGGAAACCTTGTTACGACTTTTACTTCCTCTAAATGATCAAGTTTGGTCATCTTTCCGGCACGTCGGCGCGGCCAATGGTCGCTACGAGCGCCAGTCCGAAGACCTCACTAAATCATTCAATCGGTAGTAGCGACGGGCGGTGTGTACAAAGGGCAGGGACGTAATCAACACGAGCTTATGACTCGTGCTTACTGGGAATTCCTCGTTCAAGGGGAAGAATTACAAGCCCCTATCCCTATCACGAAGGAGGTTTAACGGGTTACCCAGTCCTACCAGACAGGGAAAGCACACGCTGATTCCTTCAGTGTAGCGCGCGTGCGGCCCCGGACATCTAAGGGCATCACAGACCTGTTATTGCTCTGTCTCGTGCGGCTAAAAGCCGCCTGTCCCTCTAAGAAGAACGTCCGACATAAAGGATCGGAACGCCTATTTAGTAGGCTAGAGTCTCGTTCGTTATCGGAATTAACCAGACAAATCGCTCCACCAACTAAGAATGGCCATGCACCACCACCCACTGAATCAAGAAAGAGCTCTTAATCTGTCAATCCTTCCAGTGTCCGGGCCGGGTAAGTTTTCCCGTGTTGAGTCAAATTAAGCCGCAGGCTCCACTCCTGGTGGTGCCCTTCCGTCAATTCCTTTAAGTTTCAGCTTTGCAACCATACTTCCCCCGGAACCCAAACACTTTGGTTTCCCGGAAGCTGCCCGCCGAGTCATTTGAGGAACTCAGGCGGATCGCTGGTTGGCATCGTTTATGGTTAGAACTAGGGCGGTATCTGATCGCCTTCGAACCTCTAACTTTCGTTCTTGATTAATGAAAACATTCTTGGCGAATGCTTTCGCAGTAGTTCGTCTTGCGGTGGTCCAAGAATTTCACCTCTAGCACCGCAATACGAATGCCCCCGTCTGTCCCTCTTAATCATTACCTCGTGTTCCGAAAACCAACAAAATAGAACCGAGGTCCTATTCCATTATTCCATGCACCATTATTCAGGCGTCACGCCTGCTTTGAGCACTCTAATTTTTTCAAAGTAAACGTGTCGGTCACCCAAGACAACCGATGAAGATGATCTAGGGAAACCGACTGGTTGTTCAGGCCAGGCAGTAACCACCGTTAGGCGGACCGCCCGTCTGGAACTGAGATCCAACTACGAGCTTTTTAACCGCAACAACTTTAATATACGCTATTGGAGCTGGAATTACCGCGGCTGCTGGAACCAGACTTGCCCTCCAATAGATCCTCGTTAAAGGATTTAGAGTGTACTCATTCCAATTACGGGGTCTCAAAAGAGTCCCGTATTGTTATTTTTCGTCACTACCTTCCCGTGCCGGGAGTGGGTAATTTGCGCGCCTGCTGCCTTCCTTGGATGTGGTAGCCGTTTCTCAGGCTCCCTCTCCGGAATCGAACCCTGATTCCCCGTTACCTGTTACGACCATGGTAGGCGCATAACCTACCATCGACAGTTGATAAGGCAGACACTTGAAAGATGCGTCGCCGGGACGAGCCCATGCGATCAGCCCAAAGTTATACAGAGTCGCCACAAAGAACGGACACGAGGTCCGATTGGTCTTGGTCTAATAAAAGCGCTCGTCCCCAGAGGGTCGGAGCTCCGCTGCATGTATTAGCTCTAGAATTACCACAGTTATCCAAGTAGTAAGGTACGATCTAAGGAACCATAACTGATTTAATGAGCCATTCGCGGTTTCGCCTTAGTGAGGCATGTACTTAGACATGCATGGCTTAATCTTTGAGACAAGCATATGACTACTGGCAGGATCAACCAGGTAGCTTTCTTTCTTTCTCTACCGAAAGCGTTTCGCGTTCCACCCACCCCCCCACGGTGAGGGGGGTGGGGGAAACGACAAGCAAGACGTCTACGGGAGTACCGCAATCGACGGCGGACTCCCTCGTAACGGCACTTGCATCGAACGAAATTCCGTCGGGAATCACGACGTACTGCGGTTGCGGTTCGACATCACGACTTCTTTCACGCCGCACGGACGGAAAGCGAGTACGGGACCGTCGAGTTCACAATCTCAGCGTCGAGTCCAAAAGCAGGAATCCCTCCACGAAACAAACGCGCCCGCAACGAGGACAACGGCGAAAAACCGAGCCCAACGCAGGCATGCCGAGAAGACATTTGAACTTGGCGAGAGGGAACGAACTGCCTACGAGCAGCCGGTCGCCGAACGCGCGAAAAACGCCCCGTACCTCAAGCCGGCGTCGCCAAACAGCGAACACCTTCGAGAAAGCACGCGCGCTTTTCACTCGACAACCCTCCCCCTACATATATAGTGACGACATTGCACCCGATGAAAAGGAGCCGTTTTTACGCCTTTCCGCTGACGCGCGCCAACCCGCCCTTGCGCGGAAGATCTCGGAGAAACTGGTTCCTCTACGTCCAGGGTTGCCTTAACAACGGGGCCAAAAACGGGAAGTGTGAGCGAAAATCGATGATGAGTGGGGGGAGGGGGTAACTCGCTTCTTTTTCAAAGTCCGGTTTATTCCCTCTCCGCGGCTTACGGGTTCGTTCGTTTCGATGCCGCGGCACTTTCTCTTCCACGACCCGGCACGTTTCACAATGGACGCGTCAACGACAAACTTTGCATTGTCGCGGTTTTCGCATACATGCGCCTTACATATATCCAACACACTTTTATTACTGTAAAACCCGAATGTCAAAGATAATGACCCTCCCAAAAAAAGAACCAACAAACCGTTATTCATTCATTGAATGTCAGCGAAGGTCATGTTCAAGGTCATAGTGAGCGAAAAGGATCTTTACGAGATCACAGGAGGTTCGTATTGAATGTCACGAAGGTCATGATCAAGGCTCAAAGGTCATGTTCAAGGTCATACAGTGAGCAGTGCGATCTTTTACGAGATCTCTGCGGAGTGCGTTCATTGAATGTCACGAAGGTCGCGATCAAGGCTCAAAGGTCATGTTCATAATATACAGTGACAGTGCGATCTTTACGAGATCTCTGCTGAGTGTTGTTCTCATGTGTCAGAAACCCGGATTTCCGGCGCACTAGGAGAACGCGTTACCACACTGCGCCACCGTAGGGCAATGAATATTATTCAATACATACGTTTTCTGCATTACAAAATTTAGTGCTTTTTACAATTCAAAACATAAAAAGTACTACGTCTTTAATTGCGGCTCACAAAAGGGTTGAATACAAACGAAAAATAAAGCCATTATAATAAATTATATTGTTCTTTAGATTTCGAAACCAAAAAGGTTTAAAAAATCTCATTATCCATACCGCAGGCTACAAGGCTTTTAAAAATAAATCTTTAATGAGGAATATCGGTGATAGGGATCGACTATTCAAGGTCCCTTGAAGGTCTTTATGACCGATTTTCACTCGTATAGAAGTGGTTTCGGTTGTAAGCACAGGCGAAAATCATGAAATATATGATTACATATACTCATTTTAACCACCACCGTCTTTTTTTCCCAACAACACGTAGAATCCTATAGCGAGTATACTTTCGCTTAATTCTGCAAAAAAAAAAAGACCACCTTCCGAGGACCGTTCACTCCAGGTCTTTTTAATATCCCCCTCGTAAAACATCATTCCACCATTAATAATAACTGAATTCTAGTTGTGCTCAGGATACATTCCATACCCAGTGCTTTTACAATTTTTAAATTTAAAACATAAAAAGTATTACGTATTTACTTGCGGCTATAAATAGGATTTAATAGAAACGAAAAATAAACTCATTGTAATTAAAGACGTTTTTATTCAGATTTTGAAACCAAAAACTTTAATAAATCTTATTATCAATACCGTAGGATAACGAACCTCAAAAAAAAAAACAAGCAAACAAATCGTTATTCATTCCTGGAATGTCACGAAGGTCATGATCAAGGTTCAAAGGTCAGGTTCAAGGTCATACAATGAGCAGTGCGATCTTTTACGAGATCTCTGCGGAGTAAGCGTTCATTGAATGTCAAGAAGGTCATGTTCAAGGTCATACAATGAGCAGTGCGATCTCTTACGAGATCTCTGCTGAGTAAGCGTCCTTTATTGCACGGGGGAACCCGGATTAGCGGCGCACTTGGAGAAGGCGTTACCACACTGCAGGGCAATAAACATTATTCAATGGATATGTTTTCTGCATTCCGTACTTTTTACAATTTTTAAATTTAAAACATAGAACGTACTACGAAATTACTTGCGGCTATAAAACTGATAACGAAACTCATTGTAATTAAAGAAATTTTCATTTAGACTTTGAAACCGTAGGCTACAAGGATTTTAAAAATGAATCTTTTATAAGGACCGACTATTCTCGGTCCCTTGAAGGTCTTTATGACCGATTTTCACTGCACGCGGTTTCGGCTGTACTATTTCACGAAAACTGCTGTAATATGCAATAATACATCCCCTTTTTTAACCATCCCCCTTCTTTTTTCCCTAACAACACATGTAACTTCATAAATATACACTTCTCGCCAACTCCGTTCGACGTGCAGCAAAAAAGACCACCTTCCAAATGACCGGTTCACCCACCCAGTCTTTTTCATAATTATTCCCCATCCCCCCAGTAAAACATCCTTTCATAACGCTATTTATAAAAAACGAACTCCGTCGTACTCAGGATACATCAACGTATCTATTAAAAAGCTTCTCAGCCACCTTCCACGAGATTTTTCGATTGAAAAAACAAACTTTGCTGCCTCGCCACTCCCAAGCAAGAACACGTATCTCCTTCAACATGGACAGATGACGTTTTCGTTTCTCGTTCTATCTATAAACGTTGTACGCAAGCGATTCTTCCTTTTACACCCTTCTCCCTAATTTTCTACACCTCCTACAAAAAACAGAACTTGATTTCATCCACTCCTTCAAAAGTTAGGACCGTTTCGGGCTTCCCAAATTTCCACAT
>QLNU02012128.1:0-5000 GCA_006491805.2 Dysdera silvatica | reverse complement strand
AGGGTCCGATCAATTCGACCTCACGGCACCTCCGCCTCTCCTAACTGAATCCCCCCGCCAGAGGATTTCGAGGGCCCACCCGTTTGCCTCTGAGCAGTTTCACGTACTCTTGAACTCTCTCTTCAAAGTTCTTTGCAACTTTCCCTCACGGTACTTGTTTGCTATCGGTCTCACGGCCGTATTTAGTCTTAGGTGGAGTTTACCACCCAATTAGGGTTGCACTCCCAAGCAACCCGACTCCCAAGAGGTCGCATCCGAAGCGGACTCGGCAACTATGGGCCTCGCACCCGCTCTGGATAACAGCCCCGGTCAGGGGGACTTGCTGCAGAATCCGACTCCGGCACGCGACTTCCTAAACGCCACATTTTTCAAACGTCCGGAACGAACGTGAAATTCGGCGCTGGACTATTCCCTGTTCGCTCGCCGTTACTAAGGGAATCCCCGTTGGTTTCTTTTCCTCCGCTTATTTATATGCTTAAATTCAGCGGGTCGTCTCGTCTGATCTGAGGTCGACAAATGAACGATGAGAAGCTCCAATCACGGGCATCTCGAACGATGAGCCGTGGTCGTAGAAAGAACGGTTCTTACTCGCCTTTCCCACGGCCACGTCGAGAACGACGCCGAAGGAGGTCTTCCCTGTCAACATCGAACCAAGACTCGAGCCGACGGAGTGTAACGTATTACCACCTCCGAAGCGGCCACGTGAGGTTTTCGATCCCAGTTCTACCTCTTCCGAAACTTGGATCGGAATTAAGGAAGGAACGAACGAACGAAGGAAAGTTCACCTCTCGGTATGTCGCATCCGACCCTCAGACAGGCGAGGCCCCGGGCGAGACCCGAGGCCGCAATGCGCGTTCGCAAAATCAGTGCTCAATGTGTCCTGCAATTCACACCAAGTCTCGCAGCTGGCTGCGTTCTTCATCGACCCGTGAGCCGAGTGATCCACTGCTCAGAGTTGTCAGTCATTTTTCTTTTTCAATTCGATTCGAAACGGCCCGTGCGCACGCGTAGGGCACTCAGTCAAGACAATGGCGAATTTCTCGGTGAGGAGAAAAAGGGGGCACGGAAAAAGGCTACAAATCGAGTTTTAGATCTCCGGACAGAGCCGGCCGCACCGTTCGACGGCGGTGACGGCCTGGAGCTCCGCGCTGCTCCTCGGAAACTCTGCCCGACGATCGATATGCATGGCGCACGTGGGGGAGGGCGGCGCGCGTCTCTATAGGTTCGACGCGAACGCTCTTCGAACCTAGCGGCCGGCCGAAGCCAGCCCCCGCCGTTCGACGGAAACAAAACACCCTCACGAGGGCCTCCCGGCAGCCATGGCGGTCCGGTCAGTCCGAAGAACGAGGTCGACAAAGGCGTCGTTCGGTAATGATCCTTCCGAAGGTTCACCTACGGAAACCTTGTTACGACACCACTTCCTCTAAATGATCAAGTTTGGTCATCTTTCCGGCACGTCGGCGCGGCCAATGGTCGCTACGAGCGCCAGTCCGAAGACCTCACTAAATCATTCAATCGGTAGTAGCGACGGGCGGTGTGTACAAAGGGCAGGGACGTAATCAACACGAGCTTATGACTCGTGCTTACTGGGAATTCCTCGTTCCAGGGGAAGAATTACAAGCCCCTATCCCTATCACGAAGGAGGTTTAACGGGTTACCCAGTCCTACCAGACAGGGAAAGCACACGCTGATTCCTTCAGTGTAGCGCGTATTGGGAGACCTGTTATTGCGTGCAAAAGCCGCCTGTCCTCTAAGAAGAACGTCCGACATAAAGGATCCGGAACGCCTATTTGAAGTAGGCTAGAGTCTCGTTCGTTATCGGAATTAACCAGACAAATCAACTCCCACCAACAGAATGACCTGCACCACCACCCACTGAATCAGAAAGAGCTCTTAATCTGTCAATCCTTCAGTGTCGGGCCAGCGTTCCCGTGTTGAGTCAAATTAAGCCGCGGCTCCCGCACTCCTGGTGCCCTTCCGTCGAATTCCTTTAAGTTTCAGCTTTGCAACCAGCCTTCCCCGGAACCCAAACACTTTGGTTTCCCGGAAGCTGCCCGCCGAAAAGATGTTTGAGGAACTCAGGCGGATCGCTGGTTAACGTCGTTTATGGTTAGAACAGGGCCGTATCTGATCGCCTTCGAACCTCTAACTTTCGTTCTTGATTAATGAAAACATTCTTGGCAAATGCTTTCGCAGTAGTTCGTCTTGCGGTGGTCCAAGAATTTCACCTCTAGCACCGCAATACGAATGCCCCCGTCTGTCCCTCTTAATCATTACCTCGTGTTCCGAAAACCAACAAAATAGAACCGAGGTCCTATTCCATTATTCCATGCACCATTATTCAGGCGTCACGCCTGCTTTGAGCACTCTAATTTTTTCAAAGTAAACGTGTCGGTCACCCAAGACAACCGATGAAGATGATCTAGGGAAACCGACTGGTTGTTCAGGCCAGGCAGTAACCACCGTTAGGCGGACCGCCCGTCTGGAACTGAGATCCGACTACGAGCTTTTTAACCGCAACAACTTTAATATACGCTATTGGAGCTGGAATTACCGCGGCTGCTGGCACCAGACTTGCCCTCCAATAGATCCTCGTTAAAGGATTTAGAGTGTACTCATTCCAATTACGGGGTCTCAAAAGAGTCCCGTATTGTTATTTTTCGTCACTACCTCCCCGTGCCGGGAGTGGGTAATTTGCGCGCCTGCTGCCTTCCTTGGATGTGGTAGCCGTTTCTCAGGCTCCCTCTCCGGAATCGAACCCTGATTCCCCGTTACCCGTTACGACCATGGTAGGCGCATAACCTACCATCGACAGTTGATAAGGCAGACACTTGAAAGATGCGTCGCCGGGACGAGCCCATGCGATCAGCCCAAAGTTATACAGAGTCGCCACAAAGAACGGACACGAGGTCCGATTGGTCTTGGTCTAATAAAAGCGCTCGTCACCAGAGGGTCGGAGCTCCGCTGCATGTATTAGCTCTAGAATTACCACAGTTATCCAAGTAGTAAGGTACGATCTAAGGAACCATAACTGATTTAATGAGCCATTCGCGGTTTCGCCTTAGTGAGGCATGTACTTAGACATGCATGGCTTAATCTTTGAGACAAGCATATGACTACTGGCAGGATCAACCAGGTAGCTTTCTTTCTTTCTCTACCGAAAGCATTTCGCGTTCCCCCCCCGGGAGGGGGGAACGCCAAGCAAGACGTCTCCGGGAGTACCGCAATCGACGGCGGACTCCCTCGTAACGGCACTTGCATCGAACGAAATTTCCGACGTACTGCGGTTGCGGTTCGACATCACGACTTCTTTCACGCCGCACGGACGGAAAGCGAGTACGGGACCGTCGAGTTCACAATCTCAGCGTCGAGTCCAAACGCAGGAATCCCTCCACGAAACAAACGCGCCCGCAACGGGGACAACGGTGAAAAACCGAGCCCAACGCAGGCATGCCGAGAAGACAAGGGAACTTGGCGAGAGGGAACGAACTGCCTACGAGCAGCCGGTCGCCGAACGCGCGAAAAACGCCACGTACCTCAAGCCGGCGTCGCCAAACAGCGAACACCTTCGAGAAAGCACGCGCGCTTTTCACTCGACAACCCTCATATATGACGACATTGCACCCGATGAAAAGGAGCCGTTTTTACGCCTGTCCGCTGACGCGCGCCAACCCGCCCTTGCGCGGAAGATCTCGGAGAAACTGGTTCCGCTACGTCCAGGGTTGCCTTAACAACGGGGCCAAAAACGCCAAGGGTGCGCGAAAATCGATGATGAGTGAGGGGAGGGGGTAACTCGTTCCTTTTTCAGAGTCCGGTTTATTCCCTCTCCGCGGTTTCCGGGTTCGTTCGTTCGATCGTTCGTTTCGATGCCGCGGCACTTTCTCTTCCACGACCCGGCACGTTTCACAATGGACGCGTCAACGACAAACTTTACATATACGCGGTTTTCGCATACATGCGCCTTACAAATATCCGAGAAACTTTTACTACTGTCAAAACTGAATATTTACGATAACGAACCTCATAAAAAACAAACAAACCGTTATTTATTCATTGAATGTCACGAAGGTCATGTTCAAGGTCATACAGTGAGCAGTGCGATCTTTTACGAGATCTCTGCGGAGTAAGCGTTCATTGAATGTCACGAAGGTCAGCGATCATGCCTCAGCGTCGCGTTCAAGGTCATACAGTGAGCAGTGCGATCTTTTTACGAGACTTCTGCGGAGTAAGCGCGTTCATTGAATGTCACGAAGGTCATGATCAAGGCTCAAAGGTCATGTTCAAGGTCATACAGTGAGCAGTGCGATCTTTTACGAGATCTCTGCTGAGTAAGCGTTCTTTATTGCACGGGGGAACCCGGATTAGCGGCGCACTTGGAGAAGGCGTTACCACACTGCGCCACCGCAGGGCAATTAATATTATTCAATACATATGTTTTCTGCATTCCATACTTCAGTGCTTTTTTCAATTTTTAAATGTAAAACATAAAAAGTACTACGTATTTACTTGCGGCTCACAAAAGGGTTGAATACAAACGAAAAATAAAGCCATTATAATAAATTATATTGTTCTTTAGATTTCGAAACCAAAAAGGTTTAAAAAATCTCATTATCCATACCGCAGGCTACAAGGCTTTTAAAAATAAATCTTTAATGAGGAATATCGGTGATAGGGATCGACTATTCAAGGTCCCTTGAAGGTCTTTATGACCGATTTTCACTGTACGCGATTACGGCTGTACTATTTCACGAAAAGGAGTGTAACATGCAATTATATAGACATTTCCGAACCACCCACCGTCTTTTTTTCCCAACAACACGTGTAACTTTATAAATATACACTTTTCGCTTACTCCGTTCGACGTGCAGCAAAAAAGACCACCTTCCAAATGACCGGTTCACCCACCCAGTCTTTTTCATAATTATTCCCCATCCCCCCCGTAAAACATCCTTTCATAACGCTATTTATAAAAAACGAACTCCGTCGTACTCAGGATACAT
>QLNU02012111.1:0-11304 GCA_006491805.2 Dysdera silvatica | reverse complement strand
CCAAATTTTCTTGTCTAGAACCCCTACCGCTTCTTTTAATTTAAACTTATTTACGATATATCAATATTTTTTAACTCACCCGATGATATCTCCGTATTTTGCTTTTAATTTTGCGATTCCTTTATAGGGTTTATCTCCAAGGAAAGGCAAATATCCAACAAATGGCAATCCTATTGGCCCCGGAGGCAGCTTCGACTTCTTCATAATCCATTGAAAGTCTTGTACGCGCGCTCAATATGTAATAACAATGGCATTCAACTTACGACGTATATGGTCCATATGGATCTATAAATGATTTCATTGACTCCCGTAACATCTCTTCCCATTAGTTAAAATCCCAATAGTCCCATTGTATAAAGTTTCGGATATATCAAAACTATAAATGAGAAACATACAGCAAATTCAAGGAGAATGCCCTTGAATCTGGTCTGGAACTGACTGTAAGCGCGGCCGGGCATAGCTCGAAATGACCTCTTACGTGTTAAAAAGAAATATCTGTAATATCTTTAATTTACGTGAATAAATTGTTGGTGTTTAAAAAGCGCATATTCTTCTCAACTTGCAATGGATACCACGAATCTTATCAGCATGAAGTTATTTATGATGCCGGACATCCAACAAAAATGTAAGTACTTTACATTTATATTCCGCTCAAGGAACTGTTTAAGTGGGAATGAAAGAACCCACCTATCTTTAAAGGGAAGATAGGACAACAACTTTTTCAGCATCGTTTAATTAGTATGAAATAGTATACCGTGAACAAGGAACGGTAAAATTCAGGGCCGTATCTTATTGGGACAGCCTTATTTAAAGTCTAAAGTCGAGGAAATATCTGTAGAACTAAGGTAGGTAGAGGTATGTCAGGTACTGACACAGTCAAATGTTTATACACTAACAGATAGGACTACTTCCAGCGCCCCTGGTGGCGAAATTTGGAAGTCATTAAACGTAAATAGGGAAGTAAACGAGGTACAGAAAAAACATCAATGACAACTTAATTCAGCGTCGTTTACTTTGCATGAAATGACATCTCGTGTACACGGTAATACTTATCCGTTAAATTCAAGGCTGCTTCCTTTAAGGCTCCAAGTGGATGCAGTCTTATTTTGAGCCTACTAGTGTGCACAAAATAACATTCCAAACTAATCTCATCATTTATAAGTAAAGACAACGTTATAAGCGTAAGTAAGCTTACGCTTATAACGTTGTCTTTGCTTATAAATCTTATCTGCGTAATGCTACGCCAAATTATCTCACATAATCTCATCATACTGACAACTTTTGCAGTTAATATTTTTCTTGTATCTTTCTTAGTTCCAAAGTTAAGCCTGCAATTTTCGTATTAATGATCAGATTACCATGCGTGTGTAAATGTCAATAGTGACGTAATAGGTGGTCAGTGGGATAAATAATAATAAAGGTTAGGGAATTGAACTGAGGAGTTACACTACATCATTTAAAAATTTACAGAGCAAGAACAATAGATTAAAACTTTCATGAGTTTTCCACATTCACCGTCGGTGCTCAATTTGCTTGCTCTCCGTCAACCAAAATACACATCTGGAATCTAGATTGAATCATAGCTTGAACATTTTGCAGCACGGCAGGTGACACACTTGCACAAGCATCAGTTATACGGCGTCAAAGATCCTGCGAAGTTGTCGGAGGTTGCCTATACCTCTGTTCTTGAAGGTAGTCCCATAGGAAGAAGTCCAATGGAGTGAGGTCCTGTGAGCGTGAGAGCCACTTACGCTACCAGCATAGCCGATGGTTCGTTTATTGAACATCTCGACCAGGTACCTTGTTACATTTGCTGGATCGCGTGGAAGGGCGCCGTCATGTTGAAACCAAATATTCAGTAGTTGAAGAAATGGGAGATTGTTTAAAAGATCGGTAGAACGTCGAGTCGAAGCTCCAAATATTGGGCTTCTATTAACTTACCCTCTTAAAACACAGGTTCGATAAAGTCAATCCGATCCTTTAAAATACCGCACCAAACTTTAATGAACCATTGCACCTGATGACAAACTGGTAGACTATGTGTAGGATTTCCAATGCCCAGTAGCCTAATGAATCTTCTGGCTATAGTAGATGCCATTATGGCTAAAACATGCCTCATCCGTCCAAATAATGTCGGCAAGAAACGTTCGCTGGACCTCTAATCTGTTCATGAAGAAGTTGCACCATTTGTAACGTCGCTGAGAATCCCCTAACAGTATTTCTGTATCTCGTTTACTTCCCAATTTACGTTTGATAACTTCCGAATTTCGCCACCAGGGGCGCTGGAAGTGGTCTTATCTGTTAGCTCATAGGCATTTGACTGTATCAGTACCTGACATACCTCTACCTATCTTAGTTCTACAGATATTTCCCCGACTTCGGAGTTTAAATAAGGCTGCCTCAAGGAGGTATAGCCCTGAATTTGACCGATCCTTGTAGACGGTATGCTATTTCATACTAACTAAACGATGCTTAAGAAAGTTGTAATTGACATTTTTCTTGTATCTCGTGTATTTCCCGATTTATTTTTGATAACTTCTGAATTTGACCACCATTGGCGCTGAAGTCGATCTCGTTTGGTAGCGCATAAGCATCTTACTAAATCCCCTAATTTTCATATATGTCTTCGTTCTACAGATGTTTTCCTGACTTCGGACTTTGAATAAGGCTGCCCAAAGAGGGTACATCCCTGAATTTGATCGATCCATGTACACGATATATCGTTCCATACTTACTGAATGATGTTAAATAAAGTTGTAATTGATATTTTTAACGTATCTTTCTTATTTCCCGATTTATGTTTAGTAATTTCCGAATTGTGCCACCAGGGGCGCAGAAAGTTGTCTCCTCTGTTATCGCATAGGCATTTTTCTATAAAAATACCCAACTACAGTATCGCTACCTATCTTAGTTCTACAGATATTTCCTCGAATTCAGACTTTAAGGCTGCCCTAAGAGAGTATAGCTCTGAATTTGGCAGATCCGCGTACATGAGATACCGTTTCATACTAACTAAATGATGCTGAATAAATTTGTGATTGCCATTTTTTTTGTATCTTGTTTATTTCCGAGTTTATGTTTAATAACTTTCGAATTTTGTCACCAAGGTTGCTAAATGTGGTCTCGTCTTGTAGCGCATGGTCACTTTAATATACTTCCACACCACTTCTATTACTATAGTTGTCGGCGTTCAAAAGTTAAGGGCGTGAGAAAGGACTTTAGTGGACATCCTGTATATATCTGACACCATACTATACCATGGTATATCTATATACCACGGTCTTTGACACAAATACTATATATATATATATATATCATCATCATCATCACATTCAACATCTATCTATCTATCTATCCATCTACACTGATCTTAGCTCGCGTTCTCGAGTGGTCTGTGTGTGTTTGTTTGGCTTTTTTATGGCGCAAGAGCATCTGGGCTATACTGCGTCGCGTGGTCTGTGGGGAAGATGCATTCAATTATTCATTTAGCAATGATACATATACGTGCTCTGTCCAACCTGCTCCAAAAGAGACTTCATTCGCACACACACGTTTTTAGTAGAATCCCTGTCTTAAAGCAGTTTATGTGGATGTCGCTTTACTCTTTGCCTTCGATCCTTTTTATCCAACTGAGTTGGAATTAGGTGTGTTTACGGAAGCTTGGATAGCGTTATTCAATGGCTGTAATTAGATTGCAATGTTTCATTTACTTATAACGTAAAGAGCATGGACAAAGGGGGGATATTTTCAAGTAAATTTGAACAAATAACCGAACAAAATGTTAGGTTGTGATAAACTTCCAAGCATATGGTCGATTTAAATTTTTTCCAGATTTTCCAGATTTTCTGAGGTTGTGAGAATTGACAAAAATAAGGTACCTAAACGCTAAATTTCTTTCTTTTAGACGAATATATCCTTATAAGAAAAGTGTCCACATATCTTCTTCAAATGCCTTCTCAGATTTGGGAGTTGACATCACTAATAGACCCATTATCCTGCTAGATTTATTTAAGATCGCAAATTGAGAAATGCTTCCAAAATTAAATTCTCGACAAATTAGAAGCATGATACTCAAAGATTCAAAATTTTTATTTAAAATATAATAAGTAAAAAAAAAAACATATTCCATGATTTTTCTTCCCAGGTTGGAAGTTTATTCCAAAAGGGTTTTTTGGCCTGGGGCTAATGTACCTATTCTATTCTGTATTCCGGAGACAATAGTGAAACGAGGTTATTCCAGAACTTTCTTGTCTTTCTCAGATGTCTTTCTTTTATAAGACCATATTCTAGAAGTTTTCTAGAACTTTCAGAGCTGAATTTTATGTCACAAAAAAGGTATTTGTTATTCCATTTCAGATTTCCTTCCAAGAAATTATGTCATTTAAAATGTCAAAAATCATTCCACATGTGTATAATAGGACTTTACCCAGGATATTTTCTAGTAGTTTATATTCTTCGGGGTGTAAACCTCTATAAAGCTTACTGAAAATACAAATAGGTGGATGATCATAAATCATCCGTTTAACTGGTAAGTATATTTAGTCACTTACTTATGTCGTGCATTTTGGTAATACAGTGGGAATCGTTTATAACGACGATGGTTATAACCAACCAACCGCATATAATGACGAAAGTTTTACAAGAAGTTCGGTTTCTTATTTTACTCTTTACTAGATATATCAGTTATAACGATAGAGATTTTTTAGTCTACGTCGTAGACCCTAAGCAGGGAATCTATATCGGATATAACGACGCTACTTGACAGTCACACGTAAAGGATAGAGCAGTGGTTCTCAAACTGTTTGAAGCCAGGGCCTACTTGGAAATCTTACAAAAAATCGTAGGCTCACTCATACACATTATAATACATTTAATATTAATTTTATTTTTATTAATATGGATTTTTATAGGTACGTATATTTCCCACAATTGAGTCTATTTCCATATGGCCCTTTATTTATTTGCATAATTAACAAATCATTTTAATAATAACCCCGCACACATATATCAATATGGGATTTCCTACGGCGCACCTTGGAATGCCACCATTCCCACTGGCGCACCTGGGCACACCATTTGAGAACCACCGAGCTAGGGCGTAGAGTTATATAGGCTTGTGGACCATGATCCCCCCAAATTAATTTGAAATTAATAAAATAAAATAATTAATTAAAATTAATTTGAAATTAATTATAATTTCACAGTTATTGTAATGTATAAATGTTTGTACTATGTGATTAGCCCTGCTCACCAATAATTTTGTAAACTCTACGTTGTTGTGTATAGGCCAAGTAGGTCTTGATCTAAGGCTCCGTCATTTCCGAATTCCACAGGATCCTTAAGGAGCTTTGTATTTTTAAAATTTAAGCAATATTTTATTTACAAATATATGTATATTATATGTTTATTTACAAACGTCCGCAAAATTTTGGTGCTGCTAAATCTGAATACTGAAGATAATGAACTTTAAAAAAGATTCGTAATTTATTGATTAAATATTACGAGGTCTATTCTATTCCTTTAATCTGAGGCTCATAAAAATCCTAAACCGGCATTGTTCGGTATAATAACTGTTGACATAATATATTTGTTTTATATTATATAATTATTAATATTTATTACATTTATATTATGTTATAGCAATTTATTATTTATTGCATTTGTTCCTATATTATGCACTTTAGTATTTTCTACGATTTTTAATTTAAAGAACTAAAAAACTACTATGTATTTAGTGTGGCTATGCATGTAATTTAATGTATACGGTAATTCAATTCATTATAAGTAAGTACATTTTTATTAAAGTTTGAAAGCAAAAAGTTCAATACTTTTTACTATCAAAACAATTTATAAAACTCTAAAGTTTATTAATATGATTATAAAAAGCATATCGTTTATAACGGCTATCGGTTAGAACGACGAAATTTATGTGGTCTCTTGGAGCTCCATGTGACCAATGTTCAATGTATATATTTAAAAACGATACTTAAACAGAAATTGTGCAGTTAATTCCACGGACAGATATTTTACTTCATAACATATATTATTATCTGTTTCAACGCCATTGGACTATTTGATTTCAGATGTATACTGGCTGTGTAAGACAGAATAATGTTGATTAAGTTTCATATGCTCTTGCTGGTTTTATAGTTACTTTCAATTTGTTCAATTGTAGCTTTCAAATTTATAATTTAATAATTTTTTTTATAAAATTTTAGGACTGCTATTGCGGAAATATAAAATCCTTGATAGTTTTTTATAAATGTTAATTGCTAAATTAAAGGCATCATATTTCACTGGTGGTAATTTATATCCTGCAGAATAATAACTTTTAGACGTTGAGACAATTAATCAATTTCCATTTTTCTCCAATATATCTGGATACCACTTTTATTCAGGATACTGATCTCTCATATTTAATCGCAATAGAATTTTGTAGATTGATAAATTAGGTAAGAAAATAATTTTTTTATAATATAGATCATGATTACTGTAAGTTTCATGATACTATATATATGATATGATAAATAATCATATTAACGTTTTACAAAAAAATCTGCAAATTGATTTCCCTCACAAAAATCAAAAATAAGAAAGACTACAACATATAATAAAGCTTTGATTTTGAAAAAATTTAAAAATTCTCCCATACTACATATTTTAAATTTTTTTGCAAAGAGGCATTTTTGAAATGTGTGAAATTACGTATTTCAAGAAAATTGGATAATTTTGCATTATCAAAAAACTGGAAATCGAATATGCGGAAAAAATCTGTCATTTCTAAAAAGTTTTAAACTCAGCAGTTTTTCTGTAAAGTATGCAAAAAATATTGGATGAAAAATATTGGAGCAAATGCTGTTGAAAAAGTGGTGATTTTTGTCTTTAATGAAAAATTGCACACATGTGTCACGAATCCAGACGTTTTCGATTTTGCAAATTTTATTGCTTTTGTAAACACGGCAAATTTTTATTCGGATATCTGTAAATTTAGGTTTAAATCAGATGAATCAAATTTGTGGCCGCCTCTCGTTTTCACTTTTGAAGAAGAAATCTGCATAGTGGAATATGAAATCTTATATTTCCAGTGGCACACCCAGAATATTCCCAAGGGGGTGTCAGTGGTGCAAGGATTTTTTGGTGGAAAAAATTGCAAGGGGTCATATCAATTGCGGTTGCTTTTTTGTGTTCATTTATCATTATTAAATTACTAGTAATTCTACAGTGCAAGATACTTGAATAATTAAAATAGTAATATATTTTGTTCATACAATTTTACAATGGCCAGCCCTTGTCTTCCTCAAAAAATCACTGTTTTAGTAATAGGTTGAAAACTAACCCTATTGTGCAAAACTTACTTTTGCTTGCCCCCTGTCCACCACTTGATCTATATAGAAGCCCTTTTTTTCCTCTTGTGACTTTTAAAAACTCATTGGCTTTGTGAACTGAATATTTATGACAGAGACAAATCCTACGTTGGCTAAACCTTTTCAAGAACTTCTTCCACTTATTAGATTCTTTTGAAACATATTGACCCGCGGCTTGTGTCGATCTTAAACCGACATCACGGGGTGAAAGAGAACACACAATATTTGCTATAGGCACTGTCTTCTACCTTGGGGTAAAATAGATAGTTGTGGTTATTCAGTTCAGAAGAGCAGAACTTTCGACTGTGGTGAGATTTTCCTTGACTTTATACAGCACTCGTGGCGGTCGTGAGAAAACTGCAATTTGCATATATGGTTCCCAAAGACTTTTTCAGCACTGTTAAACTATCTTCATCAGTAAGGTTAGATTTCTGAACATAATTAAAAATATCTGTAGTCAGAATTTCCATTTCAACTGTGTTTGATTCTGTGTTTTGGTTTACTATTACCTCCTGCAAAGTTGTTTGAAGACAGCCACTAGTCTTTGCTGTTTCTTGTCTCAACAGCTGTCCCATCAATGTCACCAGAGTTCAGGGAAATGCTAGGATCGTCATTACTTTCAATTTTACTATTTAAAAAAAAAAAAAAAAATTCAGTGACTATTGGCATAATGATTTTTCTCTTTGTTAGCCTGAGGGAGGTGGCCTCTGTGGCCCCTAAATGCGCCAGTGTATATTTCCGTTTTTAATTTGCTTAATGTCTTATTTTCTCGTATCGTTTTCATCGGAATTAAATATTTGCTGACTACTCTTATTTTAAAATAAATTCTTGTTTTCTTTGACAAGATTCCATTGATTTCAATATGTACATGGAAATTACTAAGGGGCACGCTTTTAGTATGTTCAGTGTGAATGGCACATATGTGTGCGCCATGGAAAGGTTTTTCACCGAGATGAATGACGCAACATGTGCGTCATTTTAAAATGTTCATTTTATCGCGACCATTTCTACAGCTAGATATTAGCAATTAGTTCGTGTAGAAATTTTCCTAGAGCTATATACAAAAACGGAATATTTTCAAGCCTTAAAGGCAAGAGAGTATTTTTTTTTAACGAAAGGACGAGGCGGATAATACAATAAGTTACGTCTAAAGGTGTCGAGGATACTGAGCGGATTTAGAGGTCATTCAAAGGGGACGATTAATGATTGAATTTTGGGAATGATACCTCATTAGACCTATACCTTGTATCTCTTCAATGTTAAATTTTTATTCAAGGGAGAGGAGATCGCCTCTTCCATCCCCAAAATCCTCTCTTGATGGAACTCACAAAGGATTATACAATATAGAGAAAGAAAGTGAAAACCAGGAGCAAGACATTTTACCCTGGAAAATATAGTTGAGATTTTTAAGACCACAGTTTTGAATGTGTCTTAGAGTCTGGTATGGCTTGTAAATACTGGGAAGTCGAAGACTTTTGTCAGTTTTACTTAGGTAAACTATCATTTACAGATCCCAGAAAGAACGCCCTTCATAGAAAATGTTTCTTGACCACAATGGTGGATTAGAAATTTATTTTCTACATATAGCTAATTATTTATAGATTTCTGGGTAGGCGAAGGGATCAAGCGCAAAATTAGCTTTTCTCTTTTCATGCCAATCGAAATAAATATGCCAAGCCTGCCAATAGGTAACTAGCTACCCATTCAGAAATTCACCTGCAGGAAAGAGCCATGTAAGTGGGCTACATTCCTTCCCCCACTTCTGATTCTTATATAAATTTTCTAACCAATGTGAAAATTGGAAGAGTTTCGGAAGAAGGCGCTAAAATAGTAAACAAGAAGTATAAGACGGGGAGAGGGAGCTGATAAGAAGGGGGAGAGTTGAAAAAATTCCAAAAAGCGAGTAAATGTTGAGTGGCTTGAATTCCGGAATCAATAGAAGTGTTGGTCGTGATCATGACATGCAATATAGCTGAATTTTCTATTTTCGTGAATGATCTGATTTCCAATACGTTTTGGCCTTTTATCCACAATATAAGTAACTAAGTGTCAATATTAATCCCCATTTTTAAGATAAGTTTCTCTTAATTTTGGGATAATCTCACCGAACTTATTATGGTAGTCATAACGTCTTTTTGCTGGCTAAGTTTTGTCTATTTTATACATTAGTATGGGCAGTGCCGTTGTAATATTATTTTTTTTGCTTGTTCTATGTTTGTAGCATTAGTGTGTTAAAGGGTCTTATACCTCAAAAGTAGTAAATTTATGGAAAAACATTAATTTTTTGATTTACATGCTGAAAAATAAAGCAAAAGTTTATAACGAAACAATACAGAGTTTCACTAGGAGATTCCATAACAAACAGTTATTTTGACACTAGCGTAAGGTTTAAAAACGCGACGTTTCCTCGGGAGCTAATTACCCCCTTTGTCAAGTGAAGGTAGAATGCCTTTACTTAACAAAGGGAACAAAAGTTTATCTTTCTAAGGATGGTCTTGTTATTTCGGTGCGATGACAGCATCATATCAAAAAATTTTTTGAGTGTAGTCATGTCAGAGATTCGGACATTTATATGATTAAATTTAACTTTGCTTTTCGCAAAACAATTTTTAAGAACCTTCGTATTACGTAAAAGATTCATTGCGATGCAATTTTTAGAGAATAATTTTAATTTTTTCTGCACGTGTTTACTCAATAGTAATGAATACATGTTACTTACAATTTTATCGAAGCACATCGTGTATGATTTTGAAGGTGTTTATTATAATCAAACGGGAGAAAGATGCCAATTTTTAAAGAGTAGGTAAGTTTTTATTCTTTTAAATAAAAATTGTTGAAAACAGAGTATAATTGTTCAATAACGTTTACAAGTATGGCTTCAACGATTATCTAGAAAAATATTAAACTTTTTACTTAAAAAATACACCACGTGGAACATTTCAAATATGGCACTTAAAAATAAAGTAAACAACATATATTAAAAACTATTGAGTTATAAAGGCTGAAAATTTCCAAAAAGTTTTCTTTTATAGTTCTTAATGGTGTGTACTATTTTCATAAAAATTAGTTAGGAGTATCATAAAATCCATTTTTCATGCGAAAGTCCTCTTAAATAAATATTTTATTTTCTCATTTTCTCTCTGACCGAATTTTGACGTAGCTATATTCTCGCGGCTTATAACATACTGAAATGGCCCACGTTAATAATTTGAGCATACACCAGTGCTTTGTTAACAACAAATTGAATCTTCACCACGTAGACAGCAACAATTGTTATTTACATACATATTTAAGTTATAATTAGATTTAATTATTTTATTTCATTTTGCATTTTCACACTCATGTTTGAAATTTAACTTAGCGCTCAGCAGTGAAAGCTGTCTACAGTTTCCATTATGTGAGATATATTTGTACAGACAGTGAAATCTGCCCTCAAGGATATCATGGGGAACTCAGAAAATGGGCAGATAATAGGCAGTTTATGGTTATTATCAAAGTTAAACGTGATATACTTTATGTCTGCCGGGACCCTTGACAATATTGTTATAGATTTAACGACATATAGACAGGTTTCACGGTACATCAATAACTTTTTTTAAAATGGTGGAGATATTTGAATTGATGATTTTGAATAAATTTTATAAGAATATAAAAATTTGAGTTTTAGAATTTGTTGTTTCATGTTATGTTATTTTTGACAATTTGAGATTATTTTAAACTGCTAAAACCACTGCCATCGTGCAGTGTTTTGATTGAAAATAATTTTTTAATGTCTGATATACTTTCGGCATCATTTTATTTTTAGATTTTGACTATCTGTTACTGCATGCGTGATGGTTACACTCATAGGTATCTAAATTATGGACACCTGCTCGGATGGTACACGAAGATAGTCAAGCTGCAGTGTAGCAGATCACTTGCCAGTTTCACGCTGGACCAC
>QLNU02012094.1:7951-28622 GCA_006491805.2 Dysdera silvatica | reverse complement strand
TTCTTCAGAATTTAGATCACATCATTTGGCACGAAATTTTATGACGGCTGTGAAATTCACGATGCAATATACTTAAGGGTTCTTGTTTCACAATTGCATTTTACGCCAATACTCACCTTATTAAACGGTGGTATTTGCTGTCGTCTCCCATTTTCACTGTGAACACAACCGTTCAAGCTACAATTAAGAAATATAATAAAATCTTTGTTCTCCTTATCCTGTCGTCGTTTATTTCAAATTATTTTTCATTACGCAAACAATATATATGTGTATATATATAAACTGACATTATGAGAACTTTGAGATATACAAACCTAAACTGACATTTTATATAACTTTATAAATATAAGTATATTTAAGTTTATAAATATATTTTTTTCTCGTTCGATAAATCTGAAATTTGTTGTCCAACAGGAAAAGTGACGTATATTAAGTACTTTGAAATCATATAATGGATTCTAAAAGGGAATTTACACATAGATAAAAAATACGTATAGCAGATCAATGTATTGAATACACTTTGAGAAAATTTTTGATGGAGGTGAGGCCATACTAGCCTCAATACTTTCGCCTACACAAGAGCATTAATCTTATTCCTTCAGCTGTAATTGAATTTATTTTTCGGAACGGCGACACCTCCGAAAGTAGAATTTTTCAGAGGGCTTGAAGCCAATTCCTAAAGCTTTATTAAACATGGCAGAGAAATAAAAGAAATCATTTGTAAAGGCATTTCAGAAAATTAGTTTTAAGGCAGTTCTAAAAGAACCTTAATATTTTCATAATTATGTCATTCGAAACTATTTGACCAATTGTAATTCGCTTTGTAAAAAATTACTAATTACGACATAAAAATTTGTTTACATAATACGATTGAATTGTTCAGATTTTTCTCTTTCGGAATTCTGTAGGAATTGGATCTATATATTTTAGAGTAACTATAAAGTATTATTTATATAAATCGAACACTACGCAGATTAAATCAAACAACAATGTCAATCAATCAACGTTTATTGGCGTAGTGATACCAACGCCGATGGTATGGCGTGATTAGATGGTGAAACGTTCGAAAGAAAATAAATATTTCTGCCTTCGGTGGGACCTGAACCCACGACCTTCCACTTGCCGGGCGGAGGCTCTACCCACTGAGCTACGAAGGACAATATATAATCTCTTTACGAACGTATATATACTGTTGCCAGTTATTTCGCAGAATGGTGTAGGAAACATGTTGTGGAGCACCATCCTGTTGAAAAATAATTTTGACAGCTACGTCTGTGTCATTTTCAAAAATTTCAGCTATAGCTGGAACGATTTCATCCTGCAACATTTCTAAGTACCGCTGTCCTGTTAACGTTTCGGTAAGGAAAATGGACCCGACAACGCGATCACCCAAACTACCGGCCCGCCCGTTCACTTTGTTCGGATATTGCGTATTTCCTTGCCTGAAATCATTAGTGTTGGTATCATGCTAGTACCGGCAATTTCGACGCTTAAGAGTTGCATTTAAATTGAAACAACTTTCATCACTGAAGCAGATTCGTCGCGAGATATCATGGCCATGTGCAATTAGTTGCAGTATTTGTTCGCAAAATTGCACTCTGCGGTCTGGATTCTCCTCATTTAATTTTTGTTGGATTTGTATTTTATAAGGGTGAAACTTATTTCTCTTTAAAATTCTTTGGGTTCTCGAGTATGAAATTTCATGGACATCTGCAACTTTTCGAATACTCTGCATCGGGATCACAACAAAGTTTGCTAGTGCATTCACTCGCAGCTCCTCAGTTAGAGTGGACGGACGACAGGATCCAGGGGCTTCATTGACCCTGCCATTGTTCAAAAACTTCTTGAAAGTTTTTCGTATGTATTTTCGGTCACCAGGTCTCGCAGGAGGTGCTTCATTAAGTAATAGGGCAGTTTCGTGGAAATTCCTTTCAGCCTGGCCGTAAAAAAAGAATGACATCCCTTCGGTGACTGCGTGGACGATCCATTTCTTCAAAGTGTGTTCGTATAAAAAGGAATACTTTTTGTAAACACGCGTGTGTGATTTCAAACAACTATTGTTAGTATGGAAATATTTTTATTTCAAGCAACTATCGTTGCTATAGGATTATTGATATTTGGGTTTTTGAGGGTTAGAATATTGATATTTTTGATCCTTAAAGGTTTCTCCGTTAGGTTAATACGAAATCTAACATTATCGCTGATAGAACACACACATTGCTTTACATTCTATAGTTTTCGGCATTTGCCTACGACCTTACTAGCGTGAGCAAAAGCCACGAGAATAAAGGTCGATTTTGAACTTTAAGGACACGTCGTGGTTGCTATGGGCATCGTAGCGCAATACTGTAAACGTCATTATTTTTTTTCGACGAGACCTTCAAAACACGATATTACTCAATAGGTGTTGCCATTTGAAATTTTCGAGTTGTCCCCCCGTGTGACTCCCCCTGGTGATGGAGGTAGTCGCGACACAGGACGACAGACTAACTACAAAAATTATTTCCTTTTCAACAAGCAACTTTCCCAAAAGTACGTTCGCCTGCCCGAACCCACCAAAAAATTAACAGGGATTGGGAGTGACTGAATTTTGAATCACCCTCTGTGTATACAAAAAAACGTACACGAAGCAAACAAAATATTTTTATTCATATACTACGTCGCGAAGGGGAAGGTGATGGGGCAAAACATCTACATGTAGGTGTAAGGGGGACGACCTTCGCATTTGGGTGTAAAAGTGGGTTGGTGTCAGGGTAAAAAGTTTGAGAAGTACTGAATTAATATATTAATAGCTAATATTTAAACAAAATTATGTTCATTTACGATGAAATAATTTTTATTTATATATACACATTTAATTGTTATAAATTATTTTATCTAGAGGACGAATACAAATGTTTTTTCTTGTAATTAAATATAATTCGCTTCATTTTAGTACTTCTTGGGTCTTATTGAATTAGATAATCGGATTGAATGAAATTTAAATTAGATTTAAATCCTTCGGAACGTGTATGGGTTATTCGATTTAAAATTTCCGAAATCTGTACCACTTTTTCAAGGCAGCACTATGATTACTACTTACAGCAAGAATGCAAAAAACATTATCTTGCGTATCGATTAATATGAAAAACAAACTTACGAAAATACACTGAAGCTGCAATTAACCGCACAGTAACCGTCACTGATATGAAATGTCGCTCACGCTCATAGCCGTAGAGTTATAAGGACCCTTGAGGCCCAAGCCCCCCCCCAATAATTTGAAATAAATTGCAATTATACATACAGGGTGATTATAATTATACTTGGCCTATTTAGAGCACCTTGGAGCTTGAACCGTTCAGCGGATTTTTACTAAAAGTGGTAATCGGGTTCTTTTAACGGTTGTCGCTCGTAATGATGACCCTTATAATGATTGTCGTTAAGATGTTGCAATTGCGGTTAGAAGAATGGGGTTGTTGTATGGGTATTATCGTGATGAGTTGTATACATAAGTTAACTCATGCCGATATATGTACAATAAGTAATGTCCATGCATGAATTTTGCACTTAATGATAAATTTATATTTAACGCAGTCGATTTTGACAATTTCAGGACATGGTTTTTGGAATTTTGCATCTTGGACTTTGAAACAGCTTTTGTAGGTATTGTATATTGGAGTAGGCCACATTTATTATATATTTGATTGTTAAATCATTATTAAGCCATTGACTAGGGTTTTAGAGTATTATTCGCAGTGATTATCAATAGCTTAGTAATTTAGTAATTATCAAGTTCAAATGTGTTGTTGAAATGTAATAGATGGAATCAGTATTTTTCGTAATTAATTTAAAGTGCTTTCACGTTTGCTTAGTTTTTTGTAAATACTGAACAGTTTAACGAGCTGTATAAGAAATATTTTTAATGAAATTAATTAAAATTTGCGGGAGGCGGAATTTTGATGAATGCGTCCTTTCTCCATTAAGACGTTTCAAATGGTGTTCAACATATATGTATTTTCATTTTCCAGTAGGGCAAGTGTTCCATATCTTTCCCCCATTAAATTAAGGTTCCAAAATGCTATGGAGTTCGAAAAACAGATGAGGATTTATTTAATCTTGTAAATTATTAAGCTGAACATCCATCATATCTTTGATAATAAATTGTTATGTATGATGATGCCATGGCTTTTCCTTTTGTGGTCTCTAAATGAGCCCCCATGCGGGAATAGTTTGTTTGTTTGGATTTTTATGGCGCAAGAGCATCTGGGCTAACGGGGCAATAGGTTGGCTGTGATTGAATTTAAGACTTCCGCGTTGAGTTATCGGTTCCATCTAAAATGACCTTATGAAATAGAATTATAATTAGAATGCAAAATTAATTCAACCAACTCCACCAATTATCCCTATTCTCATTTATGAACTATTTATCAGTGTAATAGCTGAAGTACAATGTAGAAAGTGTGAGTGTCAAAGTGTTTGTGGTGTTCTTGCACGTTCATAGTCCAATTTACTTTAATTTTCACATGATGTGCTTCACGTATATGAATGCCATTTGTGACAGCCTTTTTAGCCAATGATTGTCGTTTCATGTCGGCGTAACCATGTATATGAATGAATTTTGTCCCCAGTATGGGAGGAGCCATGTGACGTTTGCTCCAAAGCCTACCAATCACGGTTTTATCTGTGCTCCGATTCCGTGTTTTGCTGTATTGTGACTTATAGGGAAATCAGTTTGATATACAAAGGGCATGATTGGAGGAGCAGTGTCTGATTCGTCCAGTAGTGAATAAGATAAGTTTAGAAATGACTTTATACATTGCAATTAAGTGAAACTTGTTTAAGACGGGTACTTCTGCTTCCTCTGAAAAATCAGCCATTTGAGAAAGGTGGTCCTGGGCTAGCGCGGCACAGTAATATGGATTCTGAGAGCATGAACCAAGGCTGGTCGTTTTCGGAGAGTGGCCGGATCGAGAAGTTCTAGTATGTTCCGTGCTGCAGACTATTGCTCAATGTCGTATACGTTATTTCTTCTTTGAGGATGATACGAAAATTTTAACATTTTTATTCCGTTGTGTATAGCAATAGAAATTCCGTAACTTATCTAGTGGAGATACAAATGTTTATGTACTAGATAACCAGCCATTAGTTATCTAACAGGATATCGCTCATAGCATTGTAAACAATTGCTGTAAAGAATGCTTGTATTGTGAACCGTATATAATAGATTTTAATTGGAAGATTTCTAAAGCGCTGTATATATGTAAAAGTTTTGAACCTCTAACCCATGTATGTATTATAATAAGATTTCCGAACCCATCTTCAATCTGAGTTATAATGCGTAATTAAGATCACACATGTAAATCTGTTCCACTGAAGTTAATTAAAACTTATGTGCAAATATTAAACATATCGTTTTGTACTTTTTGTTGTTGTTGTGGAGATAGCTTATTTAGATTAGTACCACACATTGAAGAAGCATGAAGCTGAGCGTAGCACTGACATACGCAGCGGGATTAAAATCAAAACAAACCGTATACATCTGCTTGTTGTGACAAAAATAATAAATACATTGTATGTATCGCAATATAATATGTATGTATCACAATGGTAAGTGATCTCGTAGAATTGGCGTGTGATCGTTTCATGAAACGTAGTGTCATTCATCTGGACCACACCAATCCGGAAATTCTGTTACTCCGAACTGCTTTTCTGTGGACTGTATCTTTTTTTTTTGATTTAAAGGAACAGTCTGGAGGCCATTGAATAGGATGAGGGTTGGGGTACCGAAATGTAAGATGAACCTGATCAAATGCGGGCTGTCAGTTGATAGAGACATGAAGTGCGACTGTCGGGAAATTCAGAGTCCATCACACTTACTGATTTGCCCGCAATTACCGGAACTATGTACCATGGACGACTCACTCCAGGCCAATGACAAGGCTGTAATGGCGACAAATTTTTGTAAATGTAAGGTTTGATCTGGGAAGTAACGGTGGACGACTGACATGACGTAAACAAACAGTGCAGTGTTTGTTGCCAACTAATTATAATTCTCCATCATCTGTTGTCTGTTACGCTTGTACACCAAAACGCACGTACATCAAACAATTGTATCTTACAGTAAATTCTGTAATAAAGATTTTGGTTAATGCGAACATGTCCCAATTAGTTCGGATTAACGAGACTGTACTAGTTTTTCAGTCCTACTGTGGGGTAGTAGTAACGGGTTCGTCTATTATGGCAGGATCGCAAAAGAGGGCTTACGACCGAATAAAAGGGGTGGAGGAGATCGAAAAAGAAACACTTGGGTGAGAGAGCAAACTAGAGTAGAGGACACCATTGTTAAAGTAAAAAGACTGAAATGGCGATGGTCTTGGCATATCGCAAGAAACTGATCAACGATAGACAACGCAAAATCTCAACTGGATTCCAAGAGACCACCGAAGACCTAGAAAACGTCCTCAAACTAGATGGGTGGATGAAATAAGAAAACAGGTTGGGGTGACGTGGAAGCGAATTGCTCAGGATAGACTTGTGTGGAAAGCATTCGAAGAGACCTTCATCCAGCAGTGTATAGATAATGGTTGAATATGATTATATATATATATAGGGTTGGTTGGTTGGATATTTTATGGCATAAGGGCATCTGGGCTATACTGCGTCAAAAAAAAAGAAAGAAAGAAAGAAAGAAAAACACACATATATATATATATATATAATCATTTCTTAATAGTTTAGAGGTAGTTTGAATGATAATCTTGTATAAGAGCAACTGTACTGTTTAATAACTCCGGATATCCTGAACGACATAATAGTTTAATATGCTTTTCTTTTTACATTTCATTGAACATAAATCTTTGTACAAGGGGTAATGTACCGCGCCGACAAACTTTTATTTCCGATTTATCCCAAATCTAAAGGCTTTTCCTGAACTCCTTATGTTACGATGTCGTCCTCTGGTCCTGGCTTACTTTTTCAGCATCTTCAGCAATTGGGCTGACGTGTAATCCCGTTTCATCAAATTTTCTAAAAATAATAAATAGGTTAGTGAATTCTTGAAATGGGGAATATCAGGGACTTGTAGCTTATATTTTGTCGATATAATCGATGTTCATTGTATCTATACGACTCTTTTAGATGAGAGATATATCGATTACAATTTATCGAACGCAAGCATGTCGATGTGAATATGGTAAGGCGGACACATTTTATTTATTATTTATGTATTATGATTGTGCTTTATTGACGTGAACGTAAACACATTAAATGCATTTTACAGAAGTTTTGAAGCAAAAAGTATTAAATTTTCTCGAAAGAACCAAGCGATATCACTTTCCGAAATGAGAGCTTCGAATTCATTGTAATTATTCATATGAAAAACATTTTCGTACTATCTTTCGCAAGTTCCGATTTTTGCTTTGTTGTTTACCCTTTTTCTGCATAGATGGTTGACTTGGCAACATTTCAATGTAGTATCGAGCATTTTCGATATTGGATTAAACACTACAGAGGTGACTGGTACGGATTGGAAATATACAATCACGGGTCACACGCCGCATCAGGCATAGGATTAGATTGCAACCCCGCCCCACCGCTAGTTCTGAAACGGGTGGTGAGATGGCACTGCAAAAAATACAAACGGTGCGCCATTTAGCGTTTGAAGCGCGTTTGGTGAAAACGTCGTGTTCCTGTGATTTTTTGATTTTAAATTAACAGATTTATAAGGTGAGTTACAGAGTTTATTATGAAAATTTTTTATGAGCTATCGTATATTGTATATTACAGCTAAACGTTTAATAATGTCAATGAATTTTTTATTTGAGAGAAGCATAGCCTTACAAGGAAAGCCTCCGAAATTCCAGTCGTACTCCAAATCAAGACTTGGATAGTATGAGGGACCCATATGAGTAATAATAAATAAAAAAAGCGAAAGAATTATTTCGCAAAAATCATTTTTTTGATTTCTTACGAATTTTAAAATTTTCATAATTACGCTATAACGAAGCTTTACGTTTAACTGCAAAGCCGTAAAGTGAAGTCTTCAGTTAGCGGTAGCTTTCCTTGCATTTGGAGTGCTTAGCGAAAACTAGCAATTTTTGTACAGTGTTTATATAAATCGAACACTACGCAGATTAAATCAAACAACAATATAAATCAACGTTTATTGGCGTAGTGATACCAACACCGATGTTATGGTTTGATTAGATGGTGAAACGTTCGAAAGAAAATAAATATTTCTGCGTTGTGTGTTTCCTGAACCCACGGAAGGGAGGAAGTAACCCACGGAAGGAGTCAGAGTTAAAGGTCGTGGGTTCAGGTCCCACTGAATGCAGAAATATTTCTTTCTTTCGAACGTTTCACATGTAATCACGCCATAACATCGAATCTGGTATCACTACGCCAATAAACGTTAATACTTTTGTTTGATTCTTATACAGTTTTGGGGGCTTTTTCAATTACTACGCCAACTATATGTATCTGTATGTGTAACCTCGATGTTGTCATAACAGACCTTACTTACTTAAAGAGTTGTGTATTTTGTGTTTTCGAGTAGTTTTTGGATATAGATTAGTATTGGGAAAACCAACTTCGATCTTTTTGAATCATAGTATTAGTTTCTTATTAAAATATTGAAGTATTTTCTTCACTTTTTGATGTGCGCACGCCGTTCCCTTATTTTTATCCCTCATACAATGTAAAACTATAGGCTTCAAAGCAATTCTTCCTCAAGGTTTTGTTACAATTATCACTATTTGGTGAATTTACATCTGATTTAAATACGCCTTATTCTTTATTTAAATACGCCATATTCCTTATTTTAATCATTGTTTTTTCATATAATTCCATTTACTTTTATGGGTCAGTTGTATCCCTAAGCAAAATCCCTTTTAAATATCTTTCTATGATGATTAATGCAAATTAAATATCTTTAAAGTTTATTTCAAATTCTCTTTATGTTCTCCTTGTATTTTCATCTTTCTCCATCATAAAATTGAATAGTTTAAGCCTCAATATTGTTTTCTCCTAATTGGTTCCTTTCGTACATATCACTAACGAATTAGCATATGCTATAAATTCGTGTATCTTTTTTTCTTATTTTTTTACCCCTTCTTCCACATAATTGCAGTTATTTCCATATGCCAGTTATATTTAGGTCCATAATTCGTTATTCTTTCATAATTATAGTTATTTGAACGGTTTTTATAAGATTGCTTTAAATTCTCGAAGCGTTCACGTCGTTTTCATATTAGTTGAATTATTGTTCTATTATTATTATTATTATTATTATGATCAGCATTATTTATTCATCATTTTGCATATGTACGATTTGAAGAAAAAGATCAACAAAGAAAATTCCAGATAAACTCCAGTTCTCAGAGATCATTTTCTTCTCTCCCCCATCCCCTCCTTAATGAAATTCCATTCAACGATCATGAGTGATTAATCAAGGGCAATGGCAAACGGATCTGTTGTGAATGTTTCTATACATAATAAGACTTACAAATTATCTATTTCCCTGTACAGATGATTCTTTTCTTTGGTTTTACACATTATTGTAGCAACAAGTTTCCCTTACTCTTAAATAAAATTTTCTACAATTTACACTTTAAGGTTTTCTGCGTTTTAGAAAATCTTCTTAACATAATAAACTTTTTCTTTTTCTGCAAACGGACTTTGCTATATAGAAGTGAACAGTTTTCTAAAAAGATGCTATCTCGCATTCATTCCTATTATACATATCATCCCGAAATTTTTATGATCGTAGACGGATAATCAACGGCTTCCCACCTGTCCAAACTTTCGGTGATACCGGATGTTTATTAGATTTTACAGCGGTGGACCCCGCCGGAGGGTCTTTTCCAAAAGAACCCTTTTTATAGCCGCGTAGCTGCTTCGTAGGGTAAAAGTTTAACCGAAAATTGTCATATATTTATATAGCTAGGGTCCTTTACATTTGTATAAAAACAAATTCCTTATTGCTTTAATACACAATCCTATTTTCCAACCCCATCGGTCTCGCTAAACGGGTTTTTTTCCCCTAAAAGACAACATGAGCTTACTGTCCCAAAAAATAAGGCAAGCTTCTTCTTTCAGCCAGTGGCCATCAATCAGGTTCTTTTTTTTTTCATACTATATTATATCTTTCTATTTAATATTTACGACTTTAAGATTTCTACATATTGGGGCTTATCTTTTATTTTTAATGAAATTATTTCCTTTACTTTCAAAAAAAATGAAATCTGATTTTCTACTTTTTTCAAACGCACACACACACGTACACACAAACATTTTTATATGCCTACAGAATCAATTTACCTTTTATTGACATTTGTTACGGACAAGAGTATTTAGATTTTATAAAAATCCGAGTATGCTTTTATTCTTTTATTATAAAGATCTTTATGGGATTTTGTTACATTTCTTAATAAAGTATATAGTAGGAAGTCCACCACGACGACAAAAATTGCAAGATTTTTTTAAGACAACTTTTTATGATAGACTAACTTATACCAAAATAGTCTCTTGGAATTGGATGAAAACTACAATATTTTTTAAAAGGTCAGTTATACATATCTATACCTTCACTTTTTTTCAACGTATAGAATTTTCCTCATTTAAGATTTCTTCTTAGATGAAAATTAAAATCTATAAAGACGATATATCTCTTCAGATTCGTCCCTCTTAAGAAAAACAAAAGCTTTTAGATCAAATGACATTATTCATCTCTTATGGCGCAAGGATAGCAAAGGTCATGCTACGTCAGGACCTTCATGGTTTTTTTTCGAGGAATTCCTGCGATACGCGATCAGGTTATCACTTCAACATTACAGGACTAGACTACATGAAGTTCTTTTCCGATTTCCCTATGAAAAATAAAAGTTAAACGAAAACTGTAATCTTAGAAAAGTTTACATATTCACTTCTTTTTAATGAAAACTTAAAACCCTTAAGTTTGTTTCTTTCTTTCTTAATATTCCTTAAACAAAGTTAACGGATTTTACTTCGTAATATAACTGTCCCATAGAAACAATTGGAATTATATTATATTGGATTTATATGATGATTAAAATACGAAAAAAAAAATACGCTTATTTAAATCAGATGTAAATTAATTAATTAGTGATAATTGTAGTAAAACCTTGAGGAGGAACCGCTTTTTAGCCTAAAATTTTACATTGTGTGAGGGAGAAAAATAAGAAAACGGCGTGAGCACATCAAACAATTAAACAACTCGAAAAATGTCTTTAATTAAAAGTATTTACGATAGAAAAACTAAAAAACAAAATAAAAACGGGGCCTTCTCTCGAATACAAATGGCATATGGAAATACTATAAATATGTGGAAGAAGGTGTAAAAAATAAGAAAAAAGAGATGCACGAAACTATAGCAGATGCTAATTCGTTAATTAGTGATATTTACGAAAGAAATCGTTTAGGAGAAAACCGGCTTTAGGTTTAAACTATTACATTTTTTGATGGAGTAAAATGAAAACGGCGCGAGCATATGGAAAATTTGAAATAACCTTGAAAAATCCTAAATTAGCAATAATTGTGACAAAAAAATATTTAAAACTAAACCGGATTTTACACCCAAATATAACCTGTTTATAGAAGCAATTGCAATTCTATGGAAGAACGATGAATAAAGCAAGGAAAAAAAAAGGTACGCTTATTTATATCAGATGTGAATTCACTAATTAGTGATAATTGTAACAAAACCTTGAGGAAGAACCGCTTTGAAGCCTAAAATTTTACATTGTATGAGGGAGAAAAATAAGAAAACGGCGTGAGAACATCAAAAAATTAAAAAAAGAATTGTAATATGTCTTAATTAAAATTAATCACGATAGATAAAACTAACAAGCAAAATATAAACGAGGTATGGTCTGTAATACAACTTAAACATGGAAATAATATAATTATTTTGAAGAAGGTGGAAAAAATATGAAAAGGAGATACACGAAACTATAGCAGATGTTAATTAGCGAAAATTAGAAAAACTTGGAGGGAAAAAGATGATTTTAGATCTGATCTATTAAAATGTATGAATCACTTCAGCCAAAAATCGGACGAAAAAAACGTAAGCTACTATATATCTCACTAATTAGCGTTTATTACAATATGAAACTTAAAGGGGGAAAATCCAGCAGCGGGTATCTGTAAAAGATAATACACAAGTACAGATAATGAACATGGCCGTACACTTATAGGAAAATTAATTCCAGTTAATTAATAGGATTAAAAAATCACTAAAATACTCAGAGGGTGTAAAAACTCGTTAATTAGAAAAAGTTACAATATTAAATTAAAAAAGATTGGGGCCCTGAATATAACTTGTAGATGGAAATACTGTAATTATTCAGTGTGTGAGAAACAACAATAATAAACCGGATGCTATCTCACTAATGAGCTTTAATTACTATATATAAAACCTTAAGGGGGAAAACCTAACAATGGGTATTTATAAAAGATAACACATAAATATAGATAATAAAACAAGGTCTTACTCTTGTAGGAAAAACGTACTAGTTAATTAATAGGATTAAAAATCACTAAAACACTCAGAGGGACATACGCTCTCGAGGCATACCCTTATAGGAAAAGCAATACTGGTTAATTAACAGGATTAAACACACTACCACGGCGGCAGGAGGTAAGTCGGGCGGAGAGCACCTCGCGCCACGGGGGGAAATCACGGGTAAAGGTACCAGGTAGCTCGAGGGATGCACTTCTATGGTTAAGGTCGCGAAAATATTTGATCAGGCGAAAGAGGTCGCCAAGTACAAAAGTTCCAGAAGCGCTGCACCAAATATTGCCATCACTGCATCAGCTTTTGAGGTCCATCTAGTGACGTAAATAGCTTTTCCTGAATAATGTAAAAGTTAAACAACAGGAAGAACTATTTGCTTGTTTTGCAGCTCCCTGAAGTTAAGGTACCAAGTGGGGAAAAACTCAAAAATTGCCCAAAATGGAATAACAAAACAAAACAGAAATTTTGTTTTTTACGATCGTTGCCATCTGTACTTTGAAGGCAATGTGATATTATGTCATCAACACATGGCTCATTTTAGTCATTTAAATGATAATAAATAATGACTAAGCCATTATTTATTATCATTTTTTGCGTAGAAATAGAGTTTTAAGTATAAATTGCGTTATTGTTTTGGTCTTGATTCTTTTCCCTGTAGAATGAGCATTTTGCCCACTCTGCGACGACCCCTTGTCCCATAGATATGCTACTGCATGTCTCAGAATGTTAACGTTCTTATCACTTTAATTGCCCCATTGAGGCCCTGCGGTGGCGCAGTGTGGTAACGCGTTCTCCTATTGCGCGGCTAATCCGGGTTCGACTCCCAGCAGTGCAAAAAGAACGCTTACTCAGAGATCTCATAAAGATCGCACTGCTCACTGTAGTCCGGGGTTTGGTTCCCTAGGCCTTAAGAGGTTCGGATTCCTCGGAAAACAGTAGGTCCCGGCGCAGCATGACCACTGTAGTCTTTGAGCCGTAAAACCAAAAAATAAATAAATAAATAATTGCCCTATTGTCATTTAAGGATTTCATCACATATGGAATAATATGCACATCATTTCCTTCAAAATTTGGATCACATAATTTGGCAAGAAATTTTATGACGACAGTAAAATTCACGGTGCAATATAATTAAAGGTTCTCGTTTCAACATCGCATTTTACGCCAATCCTCGCCATATTAAATGTTGGATTTCGCTGTCGTCTGTAAAGGCGTCGTCTGTAAAAAATCAAAATTTCAGCTTCTTCCGTTTTCCATAGAACTTGCTGAAATTTTTATGTAAAATATATTTCTATATAACAATGTATCACACCAAATTTGAAAGTGATAGCATTATTGTTTTCTCTAACATAATTTTTTGTTATTTTATAAGTACGGATATTATCATTCGCTAAAATTGTTTTGCATAATGAATTTATTCATTAAGGAATTAAAAAAGATTAATAATTAGATTTTGATAGTGGTAATAAGATTTTGCGATGACTAGTTAGTGTGTATGTTTATTTTATCTTTCATCTTGAAACGATTTGAATAGTATAATTAATAATGGCATAATGAATAACACAATAAAATTACCCTATATTATACATGTAAGACATTTATGGTAATGATTAATATACTTGAAATGACTATTTGTTTATTGTTAATTTTATTTGTTTTCCCTTTTTCATAGTGAACCTCTAAATATCTTCCACCTCCAAACGACGGCCATCTTCGCAGAGTCCCGCGGGTGGAAGTTATTGAGTAGTTTTACTGCATATTAAGAGAAATAATCGTCAAATATCAAAGTTCATGGACAGAAGGCCTGCCCAAGATTTGAACGCACGAATCTACCGGTCAGGAAAACCCAATATGCTAGCAAAGCATTCACATTGTAGCAGGTAATTACAGCAGATGAATCGTACAAAGGACAAACGGCAAAGTTTCTGAAAGGAAAGGCGGAAATCGCTGTTATTGGAAAATAGTCCTTAAAATTCTGCATCTTTCGTCAGTAATGCGAACCTGGTTATAATCAAAGAATCGGGAGCTTATTTCAGGATTTCAATGCATTCGTATATTCCAAATTGCTGCTGGTTTTACATATGAAAGGCGTGGGTTTATAGAAATTTAGACACAGTGCTTAGAGAGTTATTCATTTACAGCCTAATTGTTTACATTCTATTCAAAAGCAATGCACGCATCAGAATTGTTCTGAATGGAAGATTTGATTATTTTGACAATAATTTCGTATTTTCCTATTACCATTCAGAAGTACCAGCCATTGTCATAAAAAATCGTCCCGTTTCTCTATTGGCCTCAATTATACGTGCGCCTTTAAGCCCGATATCGTTACCACATCAGTATCCATCCACAATCTGTGCTACAACTGGAATAAATAAATCGCCAATTCAGAAAATAAGAAGTTGTAAGTTCACACAAATTTGTGCAAACAAAATGGAGACATTCCGACTTGCAACTTGCAACGTATCTTGGCATAACCTCCGAGAAATCGGATCAAGTAAATATGACTGTGAATATGGAGAGTATTGTGAATATTTGAAACTCTTATCAAAGGCCATGAACTGTAAATTCCATTTTGTACTTCCTGAATCGTTAAGTACACAGAATATTTCTATAAAAAATGATCAATGCGATTATCTAGTTAAACTGTTATATTACAATAAATCAGACTTCGCGGAGCATATTACTATTTCATATAACCGTTTCAAATACCTGGATTTTTCTGTACCTACCTCTATAGATTCAATCACGTTTGCAATGAAACAAGATGGAGAACTAAGTAAGGATTTAGTAATTTTTTATCCATTTCAATTCTCGGTTTGGTTATGTATTATGATCTCGCTATTTCTGTGCAGCTTTGTGCTTTCTGCCCTGATATATTCCACAAAGAAGCGGAGAATGAAAAGTGTATGGGAAAACAGTTTCGTCTGCCTCGAAATTTTTTCCGGTGTTCGAGATTTTAGAATAATCCGTGGAAATGTTAAAAGGGAAATATTCTGCGCTATCGTATGCTTATCTATGCGCATTTTAGTCTATGCGTTTTGCGCGGTCTTCTTATCATTTCTGTTGGTTCCAAATATTGCACATTCGATTCAAACTTTGGGCGAACTCGGAATGGCTGCAAAACTTGATAAAATAAAAATTAGGCTGCAACCTGCTTACTTTGACGTAACTAGTCGAATCAAGGAGATGTCAGATACTAATGAAGCTATGAAAAACATTTTAGATAATAATGACAGACATATTCATGAGAGCTTTAGCATGGAAAACTACGTAGCCATCAGGAAAGGGTATGTTTTGTTTGGGACAGAGAAAGAACTACAATATTTCAAAGCCATCCATGAGGATACATTCATATCCGAAGATAGCTTGTACACTCAATTCGGTGGCCTTGCCTATCGTAAGGGTTTTATACATAGAGAAGAGTTCGACAAAGCTGTTTTAAGAATTTCAGAATCAGGAGCATTGGCTAAATATGAAAAGCACGGGGCTTTTGGTTTGGTAAATAAATTAGCAGAGGAAGCAAGGTTGCTTACACAGGAAAAAAATTTACTGCCCATCTCATTGTCGGATTTAAAAGGCGCTTTTATATTTTACGCAATGGGGAACTTCTTGGCCATTATCGCGTTCATTTATGAAAGGCGTCTATGCAAGGTCAAGTACAAGAAACGACGAACTAAAAATAGCAAGATTAGCCCTGCGTAGAATACTAGATACAGTGCGGACTAAAATGGGAACGTTTGCAGTAAGCTACTCGGTGCAAAAGTAATGCATGCAATCCTTTTGTAATATGTTCACATTTTTTCACAAACTGCTTAAGGCTTTTTATAGTCTATATCAATAGAATGTAAATTATAAAGTACAAACAAAAATTTGGCGGAGTTGCAATTGCCTTGCGATAATTAGAGTCTTACAAATAATAAATTAATTGTAGTATAATATTTCTTTCGATTTTATATTACAGATCAAAAGTTAAACGATGGTTATGATCTTGCGTAATGGCATGTTATTTAAATTCGAGTTATGAAAGTGCGTTCATTTAAAATAATTTTTAGGTTTTTCTCCGCATTTATCAAAGTTTGGGATAATACTTAGGCATAAATGTTAACTTTTCGTTTTGTCTTTCTTCAATTTATTACGCCTGTAATAACGTTTTTTGAATCCACAAATATTAAGATTGTGTGCAATAACTTTTTGCACGATTTAAAAATTGTTTAATATATATATATATATATATATTAATATAATATATCATCTGCTACGTTTAATGGACGATCCCTTGCTTCTGAAGCAAAACTTCAGGAATTGGAAGAGGAACTAGACAAGATCAAATGGGACATTGTAGGACTCAGTGAAGTTAGAAGAAAAGGTGAAGAGTTGGTGGAACTTAAAAGTGGACATTTGTTTTATTATAGAGGAACGGAAACTGGAAGAACAAGTGGTGTTGGCTTCTTAATCAACAAAAGAATTAAAGACTGTCTTCTGGAAGTTGAAAGTACATCAGATCGAGCAGCGAGGCTCGTTGTTCAACTAACCCAGCGATACCAACTTCAAATAGTACAGGTATATGCACCAACATCAAGCCATACCGACGAGGAGGTTGAAGAATTTTATGAAGAAATCAAAGAGTTACACACCAAAGGGAAACAACATATCAAGCTCATCATGGGGGATTTCAATGCAAGAATTGGACAACAGGAACAAGGAGAGACATCGGTTGGTAAATACGGATATGGGGAAAGGAATGAACGTGGCGATCAACTCATCGAATTTGCAGAAGCTGAAAACCTTAGCATCATGAATTCATTTTTTAAGAAGAAACCGCAAAGAAAATGGACATGGAAACACCCCAATGGAGGAACCAGCGAAATTGACTATATCCTGGCAAACAAGAAATCAATTATTGAAGATTGCAGCGTACTGAACAGATTTAATACTGGAAGTGATCATCGAATGGTGAGATGTAAAGTGCACTTAAATACTAAATTAGAACGACAGAAGCTCATTAGGAAACAAGTAAGTAAGAGGGTGGATTTAATGAAACTGAAAGTAAATACCGAGGCATTCAAGTTGGAATTAAAAAATCGCTTTTCTGCACTGGAAGGACTTATTGAAGAAATTGATATCTCAGAAGCAAATGAAAACATTGTTAAGACAATAGTTGAAACTGCTGGGGAAATTGGTGGTGTAACCTGTAAAAAGCACAATAGCAAATTATCTGAGAAGACGAAACAGCTCATGAAAAGGCGAAGAGATATGAAGGTGGACAATCAAAATACCAGTTCCAGGATTGAGTACATAGAACTTTGTAAAACTCTGCGCAAAAGCATGAAAGAAGACATAAGAAAATTCAACTGTGAGCTAGTAAGGAAAGCCATTGAAAATAACAAGAGCCTTAGGGTTGTTAAAGGAAGTTTATCTGTTGGGAAGAAACACATCATTGCATTAAAAGGAGAGGATGGCACCGTAACAAGAAATAGGGAAGAAATACTTAGAAGAGTTGAAGAATTCTACAAAAAACTATATGAAAGTAACAGTGGATTAAACGAAGACTCTGAGATAGTCGAAGGAACAGCTCCTAAAATCTTAAAAGAAGAAGTTTCATTTGCAATAAAAAGTATGAAGAAAGGAAGAGCCCCTGGTGATGATGGTATTACATTAGATATCCTAAAAGAAGCTGGAGAATATGTAGAAGACATACTTGCAAAATTCTTTACCAAATGTCTTAACAGCGGTAACATACCAAACCAATGGGATTCTGCAACAGTAATTCTTTTGCATAAAAAAGGTGATAAAGAGGATTTGAAAAATTACCGACCAATTAGCTTGTTACCTGCTATTTATAAAATCTTCACAAAAGTGCTAACACATCGCCTGCAGAAAAAATTAGATGCAGCTCAACCAAGAGAACAAGCTGGATTTCGAAGTGGATTCAGTACAGTGGACCATATTCAAGTATTAAGAGAATTAATTGAAAGAACACATGAATATGAACTTCCATTGTGTGTTGCATTTATTGACTATGAGAAGGCCTTTGACTCTATTAAAACATCAGCAGTCATCAACTCTTTAAGATCAACAGACATTGAGGATGTGTACATTGACATGGTGAAACGTGTGTATAAAAATGCAAGTGCAAAATTTCGGTTACATAAAGATACCAAAACTATCAAAATTGGTAAAGGTGTGAGGCAGGGAGATACCATTTCTCCAAAACTTTTTACTTCAGCTTTACAGATGATTTTTCAGCTGATAAATTGGAATAACAAGGGAATAAAAATAAATGGTGAATATTTAAATCATCTGCGGTTTGCTGATGACATTGTTATTTTTTCAACGAACCCATCAGAACTCCAAGACATGGTACAGGAGCTCTCAACTAGAAGTAAAGAAGTTGGACTCAAGATGAACCTACAAAAAACTAAGATCATGTTCAATAATTTTGTAGAGGAAACAAAAATACAAGTTGACAACATTGAGCTAGAAATTGCTGATTCATATATTTACCTTGGCCAGCTGATTTCAATGGATGGCAACATTATGAAAGAACTCAACAGACGTATTAAACTTGGCTGGAGTGCATTTGGAAGAAACAGTTTTATCCTGAAGGGGAAATTGCCTTTGTGTCTAAAAAGAAAGGTCTTCAACCAGTGTGTATTGCCAGTCCTCTCTTATGGATCAGAGACATGGAGTCTAACAGTTGGAGCAATACGAAAGTTACAGACAACGCAAAGGAGCATGGAGAGGTGCATGCTTGGAATAACTAGGAGAGATCGAAAAAGAAACACTTGGGTGAGAGAGCAAACTAGAGTAGAGGACATCATTGTTAAAGTAAAAGGGCTGAAATGGCGATGGGCTGGGCATATTGCAAGAAGAACTGATCAACGATGGACAACAGAAATTCTGAACTGGATTCCAAGAGACCACCGAAGACCTAGAAAACGTCCTCAAACTAGATGGGTGGATGAAATAAGAAAACAGGTTGGGGTGACGTGGAAACGAATGGCCCAGGATAGACTTGTGTGGAAAGCATTTGGAGAGACCTTCATCCAGCAGTGGATAGATAATGGTTGAATATGATGATGATGATATATATATACACCGTCGAACTCAATTCATACGCGCAAGGCTAAAACGAGCAATCTGCACGTTATGTTTGGTTCAATATTTAACTACATTAAGCATTTCATGCTTTTTATGAGCACAAAAGTAGAATCTTGGCTAATAGGAGAAAATTGTCTGTTCACTTTAATGAGATTTTTGTTTTTCCATATAATTTTTTCCTTTCTTCCGACGAAAACGAAGGAAAGGGGAAAAAATGTCAAACTAATATTTGTTGCTGTCACATTGCCTGACAATAATGCCAGCCCTCAGGCAGAGCCCCCCCCTCACCTCATGAAGTGAACCCATTAGTACATCTCGTGCGCGCAGTTTTCAACGAGTCGAGGCAGAATCAGTTCTTTAGGAGCTTTAGTTTTGGCACGGCGCTTTGGCTCCAGTTCTTTAGTACCCGAGAAAAAGATTTTGAAATTTTTCTTCCTTTCACGGGCTTTACGAGTAACGGCTAATAAGAGGAATTTTATATGTTCTTACTTTTTCGTATTAACCACGTTCGACTGTATAGGTATATATAATGAAAAAGGACATTACAATAAAGAAGGTATCTGAAATATAATATAAATAAAATAAAGTATTCAAAGATTAACCTTTCGAAAAGATACACAAAAATTAGTTAAAAACTAATTTTAAAAATATACGAAACATCCTTTTTCTTTGAAGGGACCATTATGTACGAATAAATTAAAAAATTGATTGAAGGAAAACAAAACGAAAAAATTGTGAAAAAATATGACGGGCGTTGTATAGGCTTAATCAATTATAGTTATAATGCAATAATTGTATTACATTTTGTTGTTTATAAAAATTTTACCATTTACCTTATTGCGTACATAAGGTTAGATCAATTTATATTATAACTACATTCTGACATATTGATTCTAATTTAATGAAATCAATATTAAGCTTATATTAATATGAAAGGGGATAAGTGAATATGAACAAAAATTTAAGGTATTGTAATTAAAATAAATATTCACCCGAACGAATACAGATATGTACCTAAAACAAATACAACTCAAAGCCCCAGAGAGAGAGAGAGAA
>QLNU02012093.1:0-14463 GCA_006491805.2 Dysdera silvatica | reverse complement strand
CGGGAAGACAGGACGATTTTCAGAGCAGCTGTCACAGCAACGAATTCTTCCTTATCAATTATCCAACGTATGGCCCGTACACATGTGTCCAACATGACCCTCTCCAGACGACAGAGAGCGGAATTTACGCTCCACCGACCGTCACGCCGCTTACCTCTCAAGCCTTTACACCGTGAAGTCCGATTACAGTGGTGCCGGGCTCGATCAACTTGGAACTGAGCTGACTGGGGACGTATAGTCTTTAGTGACGAGTCCCGTTTCCAACTGTGTCCTCACGACAACTGCAGACGTGTCTGGCGACGTCCAGGGCAGCGCGGGGACCGTGCTATTAATATCGCACGCCACACATGCCCTTTGATAGCCGGACCCCTTTGGTGGTCATTTCTGGCACACTTACAGCACAGCGGTACGTAGACGACATTCTACGACCGGTTGTGTTACCGTTCCTTTTGCGACACCCTGGACTTACGTTTCAACAAGACAATGTCCGGCCGCACACGGTACGTGTTGCTATGAATTGTCTTCAAGCTTACCCAACACTTCCTTGGCTAGCTAGGTCTCCTGATCTCTCTGTCCCATAGAGAACATTTGGGACCCTATGGGAAGGCGATTGCAACCATCCAGGAATGTTGACGATTTAGCCCGATAGTTGGAGACAATTTGGCAAGAAATTCCGCAGGACACCATCCGGGATCTTTATCAGTCTATGCCACGCCGGGTGACAGCTTGCATCCAGGCCAGAGGTGGACCAACGCCTTATTGACTTCCTCCTTTTGTAACGGTCAAACTCTGCAATAAATCACTCAATTGTTCTGAAATTTTAATCGTTTATTTTTCTATATGTGTTCTTCACATCCACGAATTTTTATCGCAATTGAAGAACTCCTTCTTTATGCGTCGATTTTTTTTCGTTATAGAGTATATTTCAATTCAATCGCACTTATTATGTGTCGAACCCAGCTCAGTGGATCCGAAAGCTAGGTTCTCGTCACTACTGGATGACACAGATTCATACAGAAATGTTTTTTCCTTACTCTGATGAAGTTATAAAGTTAATATAAGTTAATATAAATAATATAATAATTAAAGTATAAATTATTTAATTAATTTATAAATTAATAATAATAATAATTAAAGTTAATATAAGTTGATAAAGTTGTAAATACCTATCTCTGCCTTATGACTGTCCTATTACATTGCAGATTTCAGTAGTCTTTACAAACACAGTAACTTAAATTTTAAAGCAAAATATTAATTTAAGTTGTAAATTAATGCTTTTTGTCTATTTTGTTCATTTTAATTTCTTTAAAATATTAGTTACATCATTGCATATGTTTGCTGTGCGAAATAAGATAATTTTCCTTTTTTTAATTATTTTTATGTAGCCACTTTTTTTATCACATACTGACACTTTGCGAAGAAGAAAATTTCAAACGTTACTATACTAAAATCGCCGATTATATGTGACAACTGCTCTTGTATTGGCTGGGGAAAAGGAAAATTCAGGGGCGTTGGCTTTCAAAGTAAAATTACCGAATAAACGATCAAAAACGTTTACACCGCGTCTAAAACAAACGTCTAAAACCGTCACCTAAAACAAGGTATTTCTTCCCAAATGGAAGAGGTTGTTTATTCAAAGTTTAATTTATATGAGGAGGAGGGTGGTTATGATAAAATTTCCGAAATTTTGTTTTATCGGGAATGACTGAACTTTAATGTCTCTGACTTAGCTCGTAATTTTTTTCTAGTGTTATCAATAACCGCGGTATTTGGAAGTGATATGTATCTGAATTGTTTTGTATCCGAAAGTATGTTGCGTAATATTGAAAGAAAGAGATAGGGAGAGAGAGAGAAGGTAAAAATTCTAACGGAGAGAGAATCTGTGTGAAATCCCTTCCTCCCCTGAAAATGTTAATATATATAATTCTAAATTTTCGGGAGATTATTTTTAGCGAAAAAGTTATATCGTTACAATTCCTATAATTTCAAATCTGTTTGTAAAGTATATAAGATATATTTTCGGTGTGGGAAAACTTTATGTGAAAATCTCTTTTTATATACTTAAAAGGTTTCCTTCCTATGCGTGTGTGTAAAAACACACGTAAAATCTTGAACCTGATATCCACTTATTCAACATGCGGAAAAAAGGTGTGCACATAAATAACATGTTTTACATTTACGAAAATATCAGCTTCACCCAGTTGTTAGAAAGCCGCATTTTGTCGCCAAAATAATCCATGCCATCCATTTTGTAGATTTATACAAATTCTTTACTATGTGAAAAACCGTCTGTAAAGTCTCGTTCTTGTTTAGTATTTATTCAATGTATAAAAAATAGCAATCTAATTAATAATGCGTATTATGTTTCTGAAAATATCGGGTTTTTTCAGCAGATGGAGAAACGTTAAATGCGCTTTCCCACTAAAAAATTTCATGCTTGCAACGTGCAATCTTTATCCCTCTTTATAATATGTATTCCTATGTTACAAGATCTCAATAAACAAAGAAAGCCTTGTTTTAAAAATATTGATTCGTGTCTTATTTCAGCATTGTACTCCCATCCGAAGGTTTATTTCTGATTTTGATCTTTGAAACTTTCGTTTAAAGAAATTTTATCTTAGTTTATAGTTAAGAAAATTTTCCTGCTCAGATTTTTTTAAAAGACGTGGATTTTTCTATCCATTTTTCAAAATAACATTATTTTTACTCTTTGTTTAAAAATAAATTTTGGAATTCATTCGTCATAAAAATTTTTTTTGCTTAGATCAGGAAAAAAACAACTAATGAACCCACGGGAGAACCTAGTTAAAACCGATTATATGTAAATGCATAAAAAACCACCTGAAATTAACACTAATCTATAGGGAAATATCATATTCCATTTAAAAATGCGATAAAAACATGATCTAAAGATTATACATTGGGAAATATTTAAGTAATAAAAAAAATAGAAGGAAAAAAAGAAGAAAAGCAAAGACGAAAAAAGAAAAAACACAAAACTTCAAAAAATAACGAGTGTAGAAAAATAGAAAAAATGAAAAATGAAAATAAATGGAAAAAGAAAAGAAAAATTGAAAAAAAAGAAAAAGGAAAAAATTTACAAAACATAAAAAAATAATAAAAGTTCAAAAAAAAAATATGGATAAAAAAAAAGTCGCCAAATTCTGGAGTTGGGTGAAAAAACGCGCCAAATTTTTCTACGATCATGTGGCCATCCGCACTATCGGATACCGTCAACCCTGCCAGGTGCGCCTATACTTTAACATAGGCGGGGCACAAGGTTTCGAAAGGCCCCATGATCATGGTGATATTTGGCGTAATTTTTCACCCACTTGAGTATTTGGATACTTTTTGTCCATGTTTCTTTTTGTACAAACTTTCTCTCCGTCTTTTTATAAAACTTTTATAATTTTGTTCAGTTTTGTAAATTTTTTACTTTTATATTTTTTTAATTTTTTCCTTTTTCTCCCACTTTTTATTCTTTTGATGACTTGATGTTGCACTTTGTGTATTTTCAAGTTTAGCCCCTGAACTCGATGTTGTATACACTTCACTTAGTATAACACTCAATAACGAGGTAAGATACATTTTATTTTCTCACAGGTTTGAGTCAAATAAGAGTAGCACAAATTTATGGCCAAACTCCCATTCATGTTTGGCCAAACTTGATTTCTTTTTTCGTTGTTTACATACGTAGATTTCTTGTTCTCTGAGAGGAAACCAAAAATCATGTGTTTAGCCGATGCAAACTTGGGACAAAGTGGCATGGGATGGAGTAAATTTCCCAATAGTTACCATCAGGAATAATTTCTTTCATCAGTAGGAAGCGATTTTCGAAAGGATTTTTGGATCGAAAGGAATGCAGATGAAATAAGAAGGAGCGGAATACATTGAGAGAGTGCTGGGCAGCTTAGGTCAAGTTCCTTCAAAGCGCGATCAATAACGCCAGGATTGTAACCACGATCCCGAGCGATGTTATGGATATGGTTGAGTTCGATGTGGAGTAAAACGTTGGAAGATGGGAATTTCAAAGCATGTAAAACCAACCAGCAGAAATTGCTCATCATCTGTCTTTGCGCATAGGCGGATGCAGCATGCGGTGGGAGGATAACAGCAGAATGTTTCAGATACACACTAGTTTGAAAATCAGACGGCGATCTGTGAATAAAAACATCGAAGAAATGTAACTAACCGTTATTTTCCTCTTCAAAGGTGAATTGTATACAGGGGTTGACCAAAATGCAATAAGGATTTCTGAAAGATCTAAAAAGTAGTTTGTATGGCATGCTGCATCTGCCCATCTACATAGCCAGAAGGTGAGCACGTTCTAGTGGTCGGTTTTCCGTGTTTTGAAATTCCCATCTTCCGACGTTATACGCAACATCGACTCAAACATATCCGTGACATCGCTCGGAATCGTGGTTACAATCCCAGCATTATTGATCGCGCTTTGAAGGAACTTACTAATCATAAGCTGTCAAGCACTCTCTCTATAGATTCCGCTACTTCTTATCCCACTTGTATTCCTTTATTTCCAAAAATCACTTCTAAATCGCTTTCATCCTCTGTAAATTTAATTTTCAGGTCGCTTTTATCCCAATCATAGGTGCTATTTCAGCTCTGAAGAACAAAGCTGACATGCTTTTGAAATGGCCATGAGCCGTTAAATACAATTAACTGCGATTATGTTGTTTTATAGTTTATTTACGCGCAGTGTGTCCTAAGTTGTAGTATACGTTTTAATTAGTTCTCACAATTTCCCATTTTTTCCTAAATTTAAGACCATTAATTTACATTCTATATATATATTAGTATAATAAAATAGTGTAAAATCTACATTTTTAATTTTTTTTTCGATTATGTAAATTAAATAGAGAAACCACCATGTCTCAACTATTAGCCTCATTCTCGCGAGAGCCGAGATAGAGAGTTTCTCCTGTGCACAACTAATTTGCAAACAGCATGAAATATAATTTGGCATAAATATTATTAGACAATATATTTTGAAATCGACTGAACATTAGATTTAGCATATTCACTCACCCACTTCGTTTCTAATTAATTAAAATTTATTTTAAGGAAATGATATTTTAGGAATGATTTTTAGTGCGTATATCTTATTGTGTTGTAAATTTTGATGTTGGAAAGATGTAATTTGGAAGGTGTATAGATTCTAGCCGAGCGCATACACTAACACTGTATATGACTTTAATTCACATCAACTCAATGATGAAAGAGTACTTTCCGTGTATTAAACTCACATTGCAGGTTACTTCTTTTGACATCAAATGTTCACTGTTTTAAACTGCTATGAATTTCCAAACACTTAAATTAAACTAAGGCTCTTTGCTATCTGGAAAAACATCATTCTAATCTTTGTAATAGCGAAAATTTTCATATAAAAGTAGCTTATGTCTTTAACCCTTTTCTGAAATTATTCTAAGCACAAAAATTGAGATTTTAAAGTAAAATAAAGCTTTTAATGCAATTTTTTGTATCATCAACATTTGAAATTTTAACCTTTCTTTCTACTACAATCCAGAAAAATACCTTGTGTATTGTTCGTTCAATCAACCTATTTTTTAGAAAATTAATATGCGCGAGTTGCTTTTATTTACTTACCCTGCATTATTTGTGTGGTTACATACACCCACAGGTCATGCGTATCTTGTTGGTCATTAAGGAGGGGGACCCCATGAATATCGTGGCCTTCGTACTATTGCTTATTTATACGCAGTCAAGTTTACTGGATTTCGAAATGTAAACATCGGGAAGGTGGTGGATTAACCTCTGTAAATACAGGATTTAGGTTACGACTCGCCCTGGATACAATAGATTTTGGAGCGTCCTCCATTGGCGTTACTATGGAGCTAACCTCCATAGAAAAAAATTAGCCCCCCTAGACTTCCAAGCTAGTTATGTCCATGCCCATCTCCCGCTTTACTATCAGAAACAAATAAAGTTCTCTCTTTCTTTCCTTCCTCTCAAATGTGACGGAAACTGCGCAGGATGGAGAGAGGGCAACATTTATGATTTCCTTATGTGCATTATTATCAGGTATAATAAAGATATTTAGTAAAATAATTTTAGTTTATTTGACTACGAAATTGTTTATTTCGTTTCGATGTTCAAATGGAGGCAGAGCAGTTGAACTGACGTTTTTTGCAGAATTTAAAATGTGGAGAAAAAGTGTGAACGGCGCTTTCTCAGGAAGTGCGGAACGACATAATTTTACGTTAGGTAAATTATAATTAAAAGAAAACTTTTGCCGCTTTTTGCGTTTCTAAAAATTTGACGCTCTATCCACTTGCCCAACGTGCCCATTTATAAATACGGACCTTCCTGAGCGTAGTAGCTGTCCCTACTAGCATCTGCTCATGGGCCCTGATGAAATAGGGGGCCCCTTAGGTTTTAACAACTTTTGCTATATTACGGTAACTACATTTTACTTACTTTTGGGACTCTCCAATTACTGCACTAATATATATATATATCATATTCAACCATTATCTATCCACTGCTGGATGAAGGTCTCTCCAAATGCTTTCCACACAAGTCTATCCTGAGCAATTCGCTTCCACGTCACCCCAACCTGTTTTCTTATTTCATCCACCCATCTAGTTTGAGGACGTTTTCTAGGTCTTCGGTGGTCTCTTGGAATCCAGTTCAGAATTTCTGTTGTCCATCGTTGATCAGTTCTTCTTGCAATATGCCCAGCCCATCGCCATTTCAGCCCTTTTACTTTAACAATGATGTCCTCTACTCTAGTTTGCTCTCTCACCCAAGTGTTTCTTTTTCGATCTCTCCTAGTTATTCCAAGCATGCACCTCTCCATGCTCCTTTGCGTTGTCTGTAACTTTCGTATTGCTCCAACTGTTAGACTCCATGTCTCTGATCCATAAGAGAGGACTGGCAATACACACTGGTTGAAGACCTTTCTTTTTAGACACAAAGGCAATTTCCCCTTCAGGATAAAACTGTTTCTTCCAAATGCACTCCAGCCAAGTTTAATACGTCTGTTGAGTTCTTTCATAATGTTGCCATCCATTGAAATCAGCTGGCCAAGGTAAATATATGAATCAGCAATTTCTAGCTCAGTGTTGTCAACTTGTATTTTTGTTTCCTCTACAAAATTATTGAACATGATCTTAGTTTTTTGTAGGTTCATCTTGAGTCCAACTTCTTTACTTCTAGTTGAGAGCTCTTGTACCATGTCTTGGAGTTCTGATGGGTTCGTTGAAAAAATAACAATGTCATCAGCAAACCGCAGATGATTTAAATATTCACCATTTATTTTTATTCCCTTGTTATTCCAATTTATCAGCTGAAAAATCATCTGTAAAGCTGAAGTAAAAAGTTTTGGAGAAATGGTATCTCCCTGCCTCACACCTTTACCAATTTTGATAGTTTTGGTATCTTTATGTAACCGAAATTTTGCACTTGCATTTTTATACACACGTTTCACCATGTCAATGTACACATCCTCGATGTCTGCTGATCTTAAAGAGTTGATGACTGCTGATGTTTTAATAGAGTCAAAGGCCTTCTCATAGTCAATAAATGCAACACACAATGGAAGTTCATATTCATGTGTTCTTTCAATTAATTCTCTTAATACTTGAATATGGTCCACTGTACTGAATCCACTTCGAAATCCAGCTTGTTCTCTTGGTTGAGCTGCATCTAATTTTTTCTGCAGGCGATGTGTTAGCACTTTTGTGAAGATTTTATAAATAGCAGGTAACAAGCTAATTGGTCGGTAATTTTTCAAATCCTCTTTATCACCTTTTTTATGCAAAAGAATTACTGTTGCAGAATCCCATTGGTTTGGTATGTTACCGCTGTTAAGACATTTGGTAAAGAATTTTGCAAGTATGTCTTCTACATATTCTCCAGCTTCTTTTAGGATATCTAATGTAATACCATCATCACCAGGGGCTCTTCCTTTCTTCATATTTTTTATTGCAAATGAAACTTCTTCTTTTAAGATTTTAGGAGCTGTTCCTTCGACTATTTCAGCGTCTTCGTTTAATTCACTGTTTCGGCCCTGCGGTGGCGCAGTGTGGTAACGCGTTCTCCTAGTGCGCCGCTAATCCGGGTTCGACTCCCAGCAGTGCAAAAAGAACGCTTACTCAGAGATCTCATAAAGATCGCACTGCTCACTGTAGTCCGGGGTTTGGTTCCCTAGGCCTTAAGAGGTTCGGATTCCTCGGAAAACAGTAGGTCCCGGCGCAGCATGACCACTGTAGTCTTTGAGCCCATGAGGTATTTAAGTGCATTTTATATCTCACCATTCGAGGATCACTATGTATATATATATTTAATCCCAAAGACGGATCCTGAAAATATTTTTGTGTGGGCAAGCAAAATTAATATGGAGACCTAAGGAAAAAATGTCAATAAATTCGGATCCGAGGGGCGCACCCGTCGAGCCGCCTTTGTTCAGTCCTAATATTTATTGCTAATACAGTAGTGCGGCCCGAGGACCTACAAGTATAAGCAAAATTAAACGTTGGGCTGAAAAAGGTTGAAGACCACTGCTTTACGTGATGTGCTAACCACGCACTGCAATTTCACCCACAACCGTTGGGTTGCTTCGAGTTGCACTCAGTAAGTTCAAGATCGGCGGTGGTTACCGCTATCGTACTCTGTTGGTATGGAAAGGTCTCATGCACATAAGAGCAATCCAAGGGGGAAAACAAAGTCGTCATAAAAAGAGGTGACCGTTTCGTTGTGGTCAGTATAAAGAGTCCATTCATTAAAAGCGTTGCTTCTAAAAGACAGGAATTAGTATTGAGGGAAAATTTTCATGAAATCGCCGAAAAGATTTATACTCGAGGGTGGGTGGTAGGAGATAAGGAGGAGGGGACATTCGAAATCTAGTGTCCCTCCTAAAGCATAGAAAGACACATCGTTCTTTTATATGCGGAATCGAAAATTTTAAGGAGGCAGACGTTTCTCTATTAAAAAAAACTGCAATCTTTCTATTAAAGAATTCCATCAAATCATTCTCGTCAAGAGAGCGAGCGGTCTCCTTTTCCCCTTTGAATTGAAATTTTGAAACATTCCGTATAATTGTCCCTTAAAAATCGGAAAGCTTATGAATTTCATCGTCAAATTAAATAAATGTGCTCATTAAAACAACGATATTTTATCTTTTAATAAAGCATGCAAAGCAAACATAAATGAATCTAGCACCCCATACCACATTCCCCCACGGCTTTTCCTAGGACTTAAAGGAGAGGATAGATGGAATCACGATGTGGGGAAGGAAACATAAAACACAATGCACTCAAGGCGGCTTTCATCCTAAATCCGGATCTGCTGGTAAGAAAACTTCCCAAAATATTAATGACAAAAAAAAAAAAAAAATCACGCAACAGGACAAAGTGTTTTTCAAACCAAATTAGAAACGTGTATTTTAGCCCAAAATATTTGTTCAGATAAACACAATTTCAGAACTCTCTTTGATTAGCTTTTGCACGAGAATGGCATATTTACTTATCGTAATAGGCTATTGATAACTATTGATTACGTTTCGCAAATGGTGTTCTTTGCCACATACATGTAGATATATGAAAAGGCCTAAGTCATAAACTTAAAAGCACGTAATATTTTGAAGGATAGAAAGGTACATCGTCCTCTTATATGCTAAATAGAAAACTTTAAGGAGGCAGATATTCGTTCCATTAATAAAAAATAGAAAGATTTCTAATATAGAATTCCATCAAATCATCCTCACTAAGAGACAACGCGCTCTCCTTTTACCCTTAAATTGAAATTTACCGCCGATATTAACCCCGAATTTAACACTGAAAGTAATTTTTTTTTTCGAAAAGGTTATTTTTGCACTAAAAATTTCGATAACATTATCTTTTGCATTTACTAATCGGGCCTTTCTGAAAAAATGGTACGAGAATAGCTTTTTAAGAATTATTTAAAAGGGAGTACCAAGTAGCAGTATAATAATGCATGTAAAACTCATCATCATATATTTGGAGGAGTTTTTGAATTACTTAATTTCAGACATACTATTGCGAGTGCAGAACTTCTTTTCAAAAGCTGTAAACTATTAATAATGATAATAATAATAAGGAAATTAAGTACATAAGACGAGATTTTCGATATGATTTCTTATTATACATCACGTAATTTGAATCTTGAATTTAATAAAATAGACGAGAGAAAATATGCTGTCCAGTTGCATACATCACAATCCTGAAATTTTCACGCTCTCTAATCAAGATGAAAAAGTAAAGAATATGTTTTAAAAGATCAAAACTCACGTGTTTGAACTTACTGCTTGGAAATCTATACGACTGTAAAAAGATACATTGTAAAAGTTGAAGTTCTTGATGATGTCATGTTTATGATTTATTCTATGAAATTAACAATTACATTTCTGTAAGACTTACAAACCAAAATGTTATTACAGGTATCTTCATTCTTATTCTTCTTATTATGATTCTTTAACATTTCTGATTAAAAAATTAAATAATGCACAAGAGGGAGAGACAAACGGAGTTTTTTCTGTGTATTAATTCTAATTTTCCATCTACGGTTTTGTGGCTAATTTTTTTATGCTTTCCTCATTTCTTTTTCCTTTTTGAATTTCCTAATATGTCGTGGATTGACTGTTGTGGGACTTTAGTGATCGTCTACGAACCGCTGGAATAAAATAAAACCTTGCAAATACGAAATAATAACCCCGCACGGAAACAAAACCGACATCCAGTATCAATCTGGAGTAAGGGCTAAAAGGCAAATATCATAAAAGAGCTATAGATTTCATTTTCTTATCTTATTAGAGACTTGAAATGCAGAATGTTTTACGACTATTGAATTAATTCAGAGCACTGTAGCTTCGATTCAGCGTATGAGGGAAACGCTGTACTGCTATTTTAGTTTAATGTTTACATGAAAACAACGCGTTACAAGGGTATAAATCAAAATCATACTGAAATATGTATTGAAAGCAAAGAACATTTATTCTATTTTTCTTGCTTAAATTATGGCTGAGAATTAGCAATTGTTCCATTACTACATTTCAAAGTAGCATTGTTTATGTTCAATTCCTTCATGAAGCATTGAATATTGATTAGTTGGTGGAATATTTAGGGCGCAAGGCTAATGCGATACATCAAATAGTGGCGAGTTGGCTGAACTCTTAAGGCACAAGGACAATGATATACATTGAATACTGCGAGTTGGTCGAGTACTTATGACACAAGAACATCAAGAAATAGTGAATAATACTATACATACAATACTTATATTAACCCTTTTGAACGTTTACATAAACAAACGTATTTTGGTATGAAATCTGCTTAATGTGCTGTTTTTTCATACATTAAGCAAAAATTCGAAAAAAATCGTGATAATTTAATAGTATGCAACCAATTTGAATGAAATTTGGTGGTAATCTTTATTGTATATTATATAACTAAAAAACATAATAACGTGTGCCACAAAATATTTACATTTCGCATTTTCTATACAAATATAAATAATTAAGAAAAAGGTGTCAAGAGAAAATAGAAAATCGTGTTATATAAGTTATTAACATGCTTTTATGTAAAGTCGTGTAACAATGTCATGTAAAGTCCTACAACAATGTGATATAAAGTACTGCAGGAATGTTAAGTAATCTTTCGTAACTCTTCCATATAGAGTATCACAATAAGACAAAATTAATATTATAAGCCGATTATAACGTGGACTTTGGCATAAATCTATGTATAAGTGCTACATCAAATCACCTTGCATATCACAATAGTATCACACCGAGGGAGAGACAATTTGAATAAGACAGATAATTGAGAAAGATGGCTACCTAAGGCGGTGCTGTAATCCTATACAGTGTACAACAGTGTCATATAAATCATCATAACCATGATATATGTGACCTATCATATAGAACTTTGTTAAACAAATCTAATGGTACATATTTTTGAGTACATTAAAAAGTTTGTAGAAAGCGTATTTCTGTGTATTTTCATATTTTACCTCGTAGATGTTTCAAATGTCTAATACATTTTCCATATGATCGCTTGAAACAAACATGAGAAAGTAATTAATTAAAAATGTAATGGGCAAGGTGGGTAGAATTTTATTTCAAAAAGGCCTGGATTTTTTATTGCGGAAATACAAACGTAAATACTAGATTCATAAATGTGAAATATGGCCATGGTAATGTATCTTTGATGCAATATTAATACATGTTTATGTGCGAAAAGTAAAAGGCTTGTAAAAGAGCAAAATAGAACAACAAAAATGAGTCTTTTGGGAAAAAAATCGTAGCTATGGTTAAATTTAAATTTAAGCCCAAAATAATTGACTGACAACACTTTTTGAAGGGAGCAATAAGTACATGCCGGGAAGTGGGGAAATCCAATCTGCTAAGTCACGTTATTTTGGGTCTTCATATCTCTGGTTCTTTTTCCAATAGAATGCTGAAATTTTGTGTCTTCACCTACTGAAGTATGGGAAGCATTTTACTTATTGTACATTTTTGTGTACAGAGACCATACAACAATTTAAATTTTGTATTCCTTCACAAAATAATCCTCTGCAATTTTAATCAATTTCATAAAATTCTGCACCTTTTTTTTACGCCACTTTCCAATTTTATCACATATGTCTAGGATCGGTATTTAAGGAATTAGAGGGGCAGTCAAGGTTTCTGGGACACCCTGTGTAGCATCAAATTAGACTCAGCTATATAGCATCAAGTTAGCCTCATCTGTATAGCATCAAGTTAGCCTCAGCTATATAGAATCAAGTTAGCCTCAGCTATATAGCATCAATCAGCCTCAGCTATATAGCATCAAGCCTCAGCTATATAGCATTGTTAGCCTCAGCTATATAGCTTCAAGTTAGGTAAGTGAATTTCATTCCACGTGCCGCCAATGTTGTGGATGTATACTTTGAAAGGGAAAAGAAGTTCATTTGGTTAGAAATTTATTGCAGGCACTGTCAAACAAAAGCTGGACAACCAGGTTAACCAAATTATCATTTATTTAAAATATGTTAACCTTATTTGTGTTCTGAGGCTACTGTGCCTATGAGGCCTCTTAACTAGTGTTGCTGACTCTCATCTGTTCACAGCAGGGGTTCTCAAACTTTTCCTTCCACGTACTCTTTCGTCCTGCCCGAGTATGTTGGCGTACGTCCAGAGAAGAATGCGATTTGAAATGTATGGATGCCTTAGAAGAGGTAACAGAGAAGTAATATTTCTTTATAATTTTTATCAATGCATATACTGTTAAAAATTTCCGCATTAGTTGTTGCCAAAATATGGTGAAAATATAGGAATTTCACCAAAATTTGGTTCACTTGAAAATTCAAATTATCACTTATTGGTGAAAGTGTGGTAATTTGTAAATAACGATTAAACGCCGAACCAGATTTTCGTTCAACCTCCTAGCTTGCTGCAAGGGAAGTCACGTGTGGCAAACATCCGTTGCGATTCTTTACCGATATTCACCAGTTTTTTTTACGTGCAAAGATCTCTTTAATCACCCAGCAAGCTACGTTTATTCAAATTTATTAGTTTATGGTATGTATATCCTTTACTTTTGATAAATTACAATGATTTATACGATAATTTCTGTATCTATGAAGTTGATGTTTTTTATCACTAACAGCTAAAACGCTTACGTTGGGCCTAATAAAAAATCCTTGCGATTTTGCTTGATTACTACCTTTCTGTAAAAATTATGTGTACTCTCTGTATATGAAATGGGGTAGATGTGGCTTCAATAGCAGCCAAGAAAAACAATGGGTACTCCTGCACTCCTCGATACGCCCTTGATAGGTAGCATGTTAAAGGCAGGTTTTTATATTGTTATACAGTGTCCGGAAACTTTTGGCCATATTTGGTTTAACCTAGAACAATATATTTGGTTCAAGCTGGAACCATGAATTTGGTTCAGTGTTGCCTTATTCGTTATTGAAAGTATATCCATATATTGGTTCAACATCCAGCCAAGTATTAGTGACATAGTTGGTGCCAAAATGTGCTGAAACGTAGTTCTTAATAATGGATGCAGCTGGCAAATCACCATATTTTGGTTCAACCCTGAACTATTAATTTTAACAGTGTAGTTACATAAGGAAATGGATGAGCTTGGCTCTTTTCAGTAAGTAAATCAATTTTGGAAACTGTTTCAGAAGCACACACACGCATATCATTTTCAGTTGACAATTTTTCGCGGTTTTTGGTTTTGTTCATACGCATAGTTGAAAAAACTTGTTGGCAACGGTAAGTCGATGGAAACAGCAAAAGATTGTGTGAGAGGAATGAGGCGAGGGGAACGACTTTAGAAAGCTAATTGTCTCTTTCCATTTTGGAAAAGGGCTACAAATTTCAAGTTATAAAAGGGGGAAAGTACTATCCAGTTCACGTACTCCTTGATTTTCTCTCGAGTATCCCAGTTTAAGAACCCGTGGTCTACAGCTTCT
>QLNU02012081.1:0-12348 GCA_006491805.2 Dysdera silvatica | reverse complement strand
TGAAGAGGCTAGGTTGACGCCACGGAGTTGACCATGAACGTAGGGGAACAATAGATGAGGAGCTGAGGAGATTAATTGATGTGATGTGATGTTGGATTGGTGTAATTTCATCAAGGAAAGGAGGTGTCGAAGGTCGGGAGTACATATTCTTCTGAAATTTAAAAAACAAGAGCGGCAGAATCTCGAAAATAACACACTACCTAATACCTTTTACATATAATGACACACAATATATACACAATAGTGAGAGAGAGAGAGAGAGTGTGTGACGTTTCTTTCTTTTTTTTTGTATATATATATTTTTTTATTTTTAATTTAATAGTCTACTTATGCGCGTCTAATTATGAGTGTTTAATTTTGATTAGGCTTTTTTTTAAAAAGAGAATTTTGAATTTTCACCTTAACAGTAAACTGACGCGAACATGATGTCTTGGCTGGTAGATTAGTGAATACACAAGGTTGCAAATGCGACGCCCTGCATATGAATTCCTTTTTAAGGACGTTTCGTTCTGTACGCGATTTGTTTGTTTGTTTTAAGGCTCAAGGACTACAATGGTCATACTGCGCTGGGACCTACTGTTTTCCGAGGAATCCGAACCTCTTAAGGTCTAGGGTACCAAACCCCGGACTACAGTGAGCAGTGCGATCTTAATGAAATCTCTGAGTAAGCGTTCTTTGTACCATTTTGAGTCAAACCCGAATTAGCGTTCTGTATGCGAAGGTAATATTAGGCGTAATGTGAAATTAATGAAAATGTACAAACAATCATGAACGTCTAGCAATTTCAAATTGACACCATAACACCTAAGCAGGCTAACGCAATAGTATTTTCTGTCCAACGCATGCACAACCCCCAATCTCAAACCGGGAGCATCGAAAATCTTTTTATTTGCCTTTCATAATTGCGAATTATTAATAATCATCGGTGCATATGACAAATACTTATAAATTATTAACTTTAACCCTTGTTTATTATTAATATTAACCGGTTATTATTAATATTAGCCGATTATTATTAATATAGTCCTATTAATCCTATGACATATAACATGTAAACCAAATTTGGTTCAATTTGGCCAGATAGATTTTTCGCTATCACTCTCTAAACACATCACTCTAAATTATGACCATCCTGTGCTTTGCGCAAACAACGTTTGTTGCTACTCATGAATGTCATTGATATCATCATTAAGTGCGTGAGACATTTCTATCAGGCCTGTATTGCTGCTCAGGGTGGTCACGCCCCGGGTTTACGTAAACTCATGTTTGTAAAAATTGCAACACGATGAAGGAATCACGTGATTGTGCTGAAACTTTCAGGAAATACAAATTAGGATAGGCTATTCAAATGATCAGAATTTTAGAGTCATCGCGCATGCGTGGGCTGAGCAGCGCCCTCTGAACTGCTGATGGATACGTATGAATAGAGGGCTGTGGTGAGGCGTGTACGGTTATCTGCTAGTGATGAACGTTACATGAGACGTCACAATGCCACTACGATGAAAGTGGGTGACATTTCAGCACGTTCTGGAGTTTGAACGGGAACGAGTGAATGGCTTTCGTGAAGGTGGGTTTTCTTGTCGTGAAATAGCTGCTCATATGGGGCGTAACAGCAGTAAAGTGATGCGAGTGTGGGAGCAGTGGGTTCAAGAAAACCAGACAACTCGGAAATCCGGGAGTTGACGCCGAAAGGTGACGTCAGCACGGAATAGTAGACACCTGGTCCACATGGTGGTGAAGGACCGTTTTGCTTCATCTGGACAGTTAGCAGAACGTTGGTGCACTGCTACAGGTGTATCATTGTGTGCTTTATGAATTCGTCGGCTTCTATTGCACCGTGGACTGTGTGCAAGAGTTCCTTTATATAGGATCCCTCTGACGTACAACCATCTATGCCTGCGGCTACAATGGGCTCATGGCCATAGAGACTGGCATGCTGATTGGCAACAAGTGGTGTTTTTCTAATGAATCCAACTTTAATTTGGAGTACAGTGATGACCGCATCCGTGTTAGACGCTATACCGGTGAACGCCACCTTCCGGAGTGCGTTATCGAACATCATAGTGGACGATACCCCAGAGTTATAGTCTGGGTTGCGATTGCGTACCATGAAGGATCTCAGCAGCTACGAATTGTGGGTAATCTTAACAGCAACCGGTATATCAATGAAGTTCTGGAGCCCGAATTTGTTCCCTTCCTTCAAGCATTTACGGAACTGTATTTCGAACAATGCCCGTCCACATATTGCCAGGAATGTTCAATACTTCTTTTCATCACAGCAGATACAGCTTCTTCCTTGGCCTGCCTATTCACCTGATATGTCGCCGATTGAACATGTGTGGGATATCGTTGGTCGGCGTCTCGCTCGTGATCCTCGTCTCATAGCTACTATAGATGAACTTTGCTGTCGCATACCAGCAATCTGGAATGCTCTTCCTCAGGCACACATTCAACATATGTTTGATTCCATGCCACGTCGTATAGCATCACTTATTGCAACGCGTGGTGGCTTCACCGAATACTGATTGTCCACATGCAATATTATTTTTTTGCTTTGTAATTTTAATCTTTTATTTGTATGAATACAGCTCGTTTGTACAATAAATTTCATTCAATTCGGACAAGTCCTTCATGGTGTTGCAATTTTTAAAAACATGAGTATACATTTTTCTATTTTCTCTTGACACCTTTTTCTTAATTATTTATATTTGTATAGAAAATGCGAAATGTAAATATTTTGTGGCACACGTTATTATCTTTTTTAGTTATATAATATATAATAAAGATTACCACCAAATTTCATTCAAATTGGTTGCATACTATTAAATTATCACGATTTTTTTCGAATTTTTGCTTAATGTATGAAAAACAGCACATTAAGCAAATTTCATACCAAAATACGTTTGTTTATGTAAACGTTCAAAAGGGTTAATATAAGTATTGTATGTATAGTATTATTCAATATTTCTTGATGTTCTTGCGCCATAGGTATTCGACCAACTCGCAGTATTCAATGTATATCATTGTCCTTGTGCCCTGTGCAACTCGCCACTATTTGATATATCGCATTATCCTTGCGCCCTAAATATTCCACCAACTAATCAATAATCAATGTATAATAAATGTTCTTTGTTTGAAATACATATTGTAGTATGATTTTTACTTAAACTCTTTTAAAGCGTCGTTTAGCGTTTCATGTAAACATTAAACTAAAATAGTAGCTTAGCGTTTCATTCATACGCTGAATCGAAGCTACAGTGCTCTGAATTGATTTAATAGTCGTAAAACGTTCTACATTTCAAGCCTCCAATACGATAAGAAAATGAATTTATGGCAGTTTTACGATCTTTGCATTTTAGCCCTTACTCCAGATTGATACTGGATGTCTGTTTTGTTTTCGTGTGGGTTATTATTTCGTATTTGCAACGTTTTATTTTATTCCAGCGGTTCGTTGACGATCACTAAAATCCCACAACAGCCAATCCACGACATATTAGGAAACTCAAAAAGGAAAAAGAAATGAGAAAAGCATAAAAAAAAAATTAGCGCAAAACCGTAGATGGAAAATTAGAATGAATACACAGAAAAAATTCCATTTGTCTCTCCCTCTTATGCCCTATTTTATTTTTTAATCAGAAGTGTTAAAGAATTAATAATAATAATAAAATGAAAATAATAACATTTTGATTTGTTAGTCGTACAGAAATAGAATTCTTAATTATATAGAATAAGTCATAAACATGACATCATCAAGAACTTCAATTTTTACAATGTATTTTTTGACAGTCGTATGGATTTCCAAGCAGTAAGTTCAAACACGTGAGTTTTGATCTTTTAAGACATATTCTTTACCTTTTTCATCTTGATTAGAGAGCGTGAAAATTTCAGGATTATAATGTATGCAATTAGACAGCATATTTTCTCCCGTCTATTTTATTAAATTCAAGATTCAAATTACATGATGTATAATAATAAATCATTTCGAAAATCTCGTCTTACGTACTTGTGTTCCTTATTATTATTATTATTATTATTATTAATAGCTTACAGCTTTGGAAAAGGAGTGCTGCACTCGCAATAGTATGTCCGAAATTAAGTAATTCAAAAACTCCTTCAAATATATGATGATGAGTTTTAAATGCATTATTTTACTGCTACTTGTTACTCCTTTTTAAATTACTCTTAAACAGCTAATATTGTACGATTTTTTCAGAGGCCCGATTAGTAAATGCAAAAGATAATGTTATGGAAATTTTTAGTGAAAAATAACCTTTTTGAGAAAAAAAATTACTTTCAGTGTTAAATTCGGGGTTAACGTTTTCATATACTTTATGATAAAGATACGGGAAATTATAGAGAGGTATATTAAATTTATAAATTTTCAATGCAAAATTTACATTAACAAATTTATTGATTAACGTTACATATATTTGTCTGCTTATATATTTAGTAGTATTAAATATATTAATAAAATACATCAAAACATTTACAAATTTTAACCCTCCTGCAGCTTTCTGTTCCCCCCGTAACAAGCGTCTGGCTACGGGCCTGATTCTACCAAGTTATATGGAGAAAGGACAAATTATAATAATATATAAATATATAATATAATAAATAATATTATATCCAGTTTTGAAAACATTTATTGCCTAAAGATGGGAGCACTAGAAAATGTGCGGTCCACAAAAAGCATTGATGAAAATCCGTTTAAGTCAGGATGTAAGATAGACTAGGTAACATAAGCGTTGGCATGGGCGACCCGAGGGGGTGCATTTGCGCCCCCTTGGCTTATACAAAAGGTGGGGGAAGACTGAATCCACAATAAACTATAGCCCAACAGCATTAATTGGAATTTTTTCTGGATGCATCCACCTCGCATAAGATTCTGCGGACGCCCATGGGCGTTGGTAGGATTTTTTACAGGGGTGAGCAAAAACTACTTCAGCAGAAATAAAAAATATCCATTAAAAATACCATGATTAAATTATTTAATTAAATATTTAAATTATTTAATTGCACAATTATTTAAATCTTGGCTTATTCAGAAATATTTACATTATCCTTAACCAGTGCATTTCCGTTTAAAATTGAAAAAAAAAAGGGAGAAGAGGTTAGAAGGGAAAAAAATGTATATCAAAAAAAAAAAGAAGAGAAAAAATTTCGAGGAAAAGTTGCATATTTTTGCTCATGCGAAGAAAAAAAATTTATATTAATATATTAATAATACATATACTGCTCTATGAACAATGCAGGTTCTTTACTTATGAAAAAATTCTTTCAGGAAATGAAAGAGCACGGCTTTACTGAAAACTAGTGAAATTTTTTTACTTTTTTTACGGAAAACTACGGAAAATTCTTGCCTTTTTATGAATGTGTACTTTCTCAGGTTGGCATCTCTGGGTTTAACTAGAAAGTTTATTTTCTTAAGCCTTCTGTGGCGCCATCTATCGGTACAAATATCTGCAAGACATTTATTGCGCAATTACTGCCCCTATCTTTCTCACAACTGAAAAAGGGCGTTTGCCAGGGGCGCGCAATCCATAGAAGTAATGTAAGAACTACTTGTCTAACATCCATTTAATACAAAAATTCAAAACGAATTTCAATTTTTTCCTTAATCATAAGTGTTCAGAAAAAATTGCGTTTGTCTAAATGAAAATTTTATCCGAGGTCAACTAATCTTTTGCCATATGTTTGTTGATTGAAGGCGCCATTCTCTGATAGCTGAGTTTGAGACGCGGATCAGAAGCAACCTGGAGGGTTGCTTTTGAGCGAGTATGTAAACTATGGGCATATCTACGTAAACATTTTATTGTTACCGCATTCTACTTTTCTATATAATCGTGCTTTCTGTTTGAAATCTGCGAGTTCATCAAACTAAACATCAATTCAATTCGCGAATGCTGATTATTTTTAATTTTTAAACCTTGTAAGCGCGAAATAAGTTTAATCTAGGAAGCACTTTTAAAAGCGTTTATGATCGATAATGCTGCCATCTAGTAGCGTCAATGCGAACTTAAATCACACAGAGCGAAAATAAATGTATTGCTTGCCTAAAGAAAGCAACGCACGCCACTGGAATTGGCTCACCTGTCTATCTTACATCATGGTTTCAGTATCGAAAAATTACGGTCACAAGTGCAAGAATGATCTGTTTTAATAAAACGAAGATTGTAAGCCAAAATAGTTGGCCACACAGTTATTTATTATTCCAGAAATAGAATCCATCAGCACATATCATAATTATTTAAGAAAAACGCACAGAAAATTTTAATTACTTTCATTAAAGGGCATTTTCGATTTGACATGAAGTACTAATCATTTAATTAGATAAAAGCTGTTTTGAAATTAAGTAACAATGTGCTGTAAAAAGAATAGAAGGAACTAGAATCATTAAAAAAGCGTATGGGAATTAATTATTGTGGTAGATTTCTAAATAGGCACCCAAGGCACCTGCCTAAGGTGGGCCGATATTGGGGGGGGAGGAGTAGCAGCTAAGGACGCAAAAATAAATTACTAATTATTATATATATTTTTATTTATTAAACAAAATTATTATCTGAACATTAGTTCGGATATAAAATGTTAAATACGCAATGCGTAAATATATGCGGTATGTTATATGAAATAAGCGTGATTTTTTTCATAACAAATAAAACAAATCAGAAGTATTCTTTTCGTTATAGAGGAAGAAAGGGGCGGGTCTAGAGCCTGTGCCAAGTGTTAGCTCTTGTTGTTAATTGTGCAAGGACTAATTGGAAAGGCTGGCCGAACTAGCAACACTGTATTTCCAGACAACGACTGAACGAAGTACAACTGAAGAAGGCAAGAATGATGATGTTCGTATGAATCGTATGTTCGTTCAACTCATGAGTTTTGTAGTCGACTTCTACAAGCACTGTTTTTATGATGTCATCAAGGCTTAATTTTTATCAAAAAAAAAAAAAGTAAAGGAGCCCTAGCATATTCGTATTTTCTATCCATTTTTTTGGCAAAGCCACGCTCATTTCTGCTCTGTCGTCATGCGAGTTTAGCACGCATGCTCTAGGACTGCAGGAAATTGCATTAAATTGCACGCGCCCTTTTGAGAGTGTTCAAGTATTACGTGAGTACCTTTGTGGTGGTGGGGTTGTGGTTATGCTTATGATGTCAGCCTATGTTAATTTTTACTTACCGTTAGGGGGGAGGGAAGAAGTGGGTATAAAATGTTTAAAATATTGCTTACGTAATACTTGAACTCTTCCTTTCTCGTGAATAATAACACTACCTCATTTGCCACAAATAATATTCAATTGCGTCAGTCAAAACAAGTTAGAAACATCATCTAACTTCTTAAAAATAGGATCCTTAGTTAGAAAACAAGTTAGAGTACCCAATATCTGTGAAAAATTTGAGCCCATGAGCAACGTTCTAGCAGCTAAATTTAAGTTGCAATTCTGCGCGCATAATGTTGCCATGTAATATTCCATTCGTAAATCATATTTAATATTTTGTAAAATTAAGAAAAATATTTGGCATTTAAAATTATTTTTAGTCACGTGATATATACATAGTAAATGGTTTGTTATTGTTGATCAAAATTATTTCTAATTGGATTGATATTTGCTGAGAAAACTAAAGTCAAAACCATTATAAATTTCACTATTTTTGGAACTTTAAAAGTCACATGTCCCCATTCATTACTTTTTGAAAATTTAATTATTTTTTCACAAATTCAATACTTTTTCATGGATTCTTTCATGACCTTTTTAGCAATTCATGACCCTATAGACACCCTGAACTTGCCTACTTACATTAGTTAATGAAAAATATTTCACAGAATTAACGTGTCAGGATTTTCATCTCTTTCTTTCTTTCGTTGTTGTTGTTGTTGACGACATCGCCAACAACAACGACATCAATTGCTTTGTTTGTTTGTTTGTTTTTTGGTTTTACGCCTCAAAGACTACAGTGGTCATGCTGCGCCGGGACCTACTGTTTTCCGAGGAATCCGAACCTCTTAAGGCCTAGGGAACCAAACCCCGGACTACAGTGAGCAGTGCGATCTTTATGAGATCTCTGAGTAAGCGTTCTTTTTGCACTGCTGGGAGTCGAACCCGGATTAGCCGCGCAATAGGAGAACGCGTTACCACACTGCGCCACCGCAGGGCGACATCAATTGCCCTGTGATAATCGGGCGGTTGTACTCTAGGATATAATAGTTCGTTAACCATTACATAATCAAGCTCTAGATTTTCTAACTCCCAACAGTGCAAAGAACGCTTACTCAGAGATCTCATAAAGATTGCACTGCTCACTGTAGTCCGGGGTTTGGTTCCCTAGGCCTTAAGAGGTTCGGATTCCTCGGAAAACAGTAGGTCCCGGCGCAGCATGACCACTGTAGTCTTTGAGCCGTAAAACCAAAAAGCAAACAAACAAATCTAACCTTTTCAAGCTGTTTAATTCGAATACTTCGCCAGTTTCTAACCATTTAATGAGGGGAAACTATTCGGGATCTTTATGCTGTTCCGACTTCAGTTCATTTCCATCTACCACTTTACATGTTCGCCACGGATTAATTTGTCTTTGATCAACATTAGTTCTAAGTGCATATATTTTACCAAAATCATCAATATCATTCTCCTTCACCAATTCATTTTCTGGTCGGGGGTTTCTAGATAACCAATTAGTTAAACTGTTTACATTACTACCAGGTTTTTTGTATATGACTCCTATTCTTAGTTTCCTTCGTTTTACTCCTATCATTTCCCAATCCTCATTTAATTGACTAATTTTGTCCCATTTTTCAATATCTTCATGTTTGTCATTCATGTAAATGGACATTCCACCCCCTCTTTTCTTCTTCTTTCGCATTACATTATACCCATACCAACCTAGAAACTCCATATGATTATGTTCTTTTGACCAAGTTTCTGTAATTGCTAATAAAATTATCTTGTAATATTTGTTGTCCATTGGTAACTCTATTTCTTCCATTTTTTTATTTATACTCCTGGCATTGATGCGTAATATTCTTAGTAAATCTTTATCATTATCTTTTAGCCACTCGATATCCCTACTATTATATATGTAACTTATTACTACGCTTATTGTTTTCTTATTTGGATCAAGATAATAGATATTTATTTTGATAATTAATCATTGTTGTTAAACAACAATTTTAATCAACTTTTTGCGCAGTGATTAACTTAAACGCAGTGATACCAGCGCCGATGTTACGACGTGGTTAGATGGTGAAGCATCCGAAAGAAGACAACTTTTTTTTGCATTCTGTGGGGCCTGAACCCACTACCTTTCATATGCAGGGCGGAGGCACTACCATCAGTTCTACGAACAACATTTAATCTCTTACGAACATATTTAGATGGTAGAGCCTCCGCCCGGCAAGTGGAAGGTCGTGGGTTCAGGCCCCACCGAAAGCAGAAATACTTATTTTCTTTCGAACGTTTCACCATCTAACAACATTAACATTGATGCTGGTATAACTACGCCATAAAAATGTTGATTAAAATTGCTGTTTAATTTAATCTGCATAGTGTTTGATTTATATGAATAATCATTGTTACGTTTGTATAATGCATGTCTGGGCATATATTTATTTTTATAAATTATTATTTGTTTATTTGTAATTTGCGGGATGCTATGTGGTGGAGGTGGGGGGGGGGATGATGTAGATGAAATACGTCTAATTCGATTTGGGAAAACCTGGGCAGCTTGGGCTTCGTCAGATGTCTTTTCCTAATGATGCCAAGGCAGAATGTATATATATATATGTATAACCCTAGTGGATTTAAAACGCATTTTTTTATATAACGATGTGAAAATACGCAAAATTTTGATATTTAAATGCAATATGATATGTACAATAAACGTAAATGATTACATTCGTTTTTGGTGTTCTGTTAGTTGTTTTTTTCTTTATCTTCTTATAATGGTAACTAGGTTTTAATGAAAATTCAGAAGAAACGAGCAAAAGTGCTGATCCCTCAATGCTCGTTGTAAACGTTAGCACGATTGTATTTTTATACATTGGTAACTCGAATATTTGATAATTCGAAGTTATAGGTAAATCGAAATGATTGTCATTCCTCTTGAACCCCGATAAATTGATGCAAAACTTCCTACCCTTGAGTTCAAGTCACCGAGGTTCCACTGTATTGGAATATCTACAGTTTTATTATTATTTGTCATACCATCTGAAGGCCCAGTGCTCTATGAAAGTTACGATTTCGATGTCCTTTCAGAGACGGTTTTAGAATGGTGACAGCGATTCCATCGCAGGAGGGCGCCATGTTCGGGGGAGGTCGCCAAATAGCGTAAGAATACCGACGTCCACATCCAATCTGATCATTTAATCACCCGTCATTAAATAGATGTCGATAAGTCAAATTAATATATGTTCTAAGAATACTTTTTTCTAGTCAGTGGCAGGTTATGTACAAATCTGATAAACAAAGATCCTCCGTATGGTTACCGTTACCCCATTTTGATTATTGAACTTTTCCAACTAGTGTAGCGACTACTTGGGATCAATTTGCCAGCGTTAGACAGTACTCGCTACTGGAAAATGATTGCGAAATGCACTGGGGTACACAGAGGGGTGTTGATGGGGGTTGTAATCCCCCAATACAATGAAATTTTGTATACTGAATATAGGAATATGCGAGTTGTAGTTCTGTAATCCTCGCATTCAGCCTATAACCTCCCCCACCTTATGAACTTTCTGCGTACGCCTATGGTGGAATGAAGGCTTTGAATTTTGTTTGGATTTTATGCCGATATGCAGATAAGACAATGCTGTGCTCAGCATAGGCGTACTCAGGAATTTCATAAGGGGGTGTTATAGACTCAATGTGGGGGTTACAGAGCTGCAACTCGCATATTCCTATGTTAAATATACAAAATTTCATTGCAATGCAATACTTACATCAACAGCCCCCTGCGTACGTCATTGGTGCTCATAATGTTTCGTAGGACCCCAGTCAAAATTTTTTTCCCGGTTCCCTATTAGTATAAATGAAGTCTGTAATCACAGTATGACTCGTATATAATGTGGATCTTGGGACCAATGAAAATGATCGCTATATCTAATCGTTCGCTAAATCCTTTCTGGAATTTGAATTCTTAGCTTTGAAAATAAAATCTGTACGGCTAACATTTGCCTGCGACGTACATACAAAAAACTCTAAAATCCACGAAATTGGAGAAGCGACAAAATTACTATCCTAATGACAAGGTGTGTCTGACAGCGATTTTGAAACAGTCCCCTTGAATCTTCACCGTGCCAGGCCACTCAAAAGAAAGAGGGAATTTCAAGCCGATTTCTTAATGTCTTCCATTTTGGTTTCAAAGGTTTCGCCTGTCATGAGTTTTGAAATGTCAGGACCGATGAAAACTCTCGCTTTCAGCTCCGCTTCTGACAGCCCTGGAAACTTACTTGCCAGATACTTGAAAGTGTCGTCATCTTTTGATAATGCTTTTACGAACTATTTCATGATGGCAAGTTGCATGTGAAATGGAGGCAGAAGTATTTTTTTTTTTTTGCGTCCACCAAAGATTCGAATTTCAAGTTCTTTTCCCCTACTTTTAGTGTCCTGATTAGCCATAACTTCTGAGTCCAATTCTTGGCTTTATCACGACTGTCCGATTCGCAGAGGAAACAGGGATATTTATTTTAGGCACCCTGTTGACCTAGGATTACAGAGAGCACTTTCAGATCGCAACAGATGATCTATTCGTTTTCCTTGTAGTTAAGTTTGGCCAGGGTCGAGGCTAATTTCTCGTACCCCTCTTTCAAATGAACAGAATGATCAGCCTGTATAGATATTCGTTGCTGCCGTGAAGAAGGACAGCTTCCAAACTTCTTTATGATGAATCAAAGAAGATTCTGTAATCTTCCATCGCGTGCTGGATTTTTAAAAATTCCATCAAACCGTGGTTATAATTAACTGGTTTTGATCTGAATCGTTCACAGTACACACGGGAAATGCAGGAAGAAAGGATCCGTGTAAGGAGTAATCTGTTCCACTGATAGTAGAGATATTTAAATGAGAATGATCTGAAATTTATTTTCGTCACACAGGAAATGAAGAATTCTAGGATAACACTTGATGGAGTAATGTCCGGTTGCAGATTGCTTGGGCTCCATTCATTTTTGCTAATCGCTCCTTTAACACCTGAAAATGCAACAAATCTTGCGTTCTTCTTCTAGCCATAATGGATCAAAAAGCTCCAAGTTATTCGCATTTTCATTACATCAAAGTTTTTTAAACTTTCTTTCATTTGTGATATCATTTATCTTTTTCACTTTTTGATAGCATTTTTCTATTTTATATGTTTCAATTTATC
>QLNU02012078.1:11713-24663 GCA_006491805.2 Dysdera silvatica | reverse complement strand
TTGAGAGTTAGTATATTAATAGTGTGTTATTATGAGATTCGGTCTATTAAGAGTGTATTATTATAAGATTCAGTCTATTAGGAGTGTATTATTATGAAAGTCAGTTAATTAATAATATATTATTATGAGAGTCAGTCTATTAATAGTGTATTATTATGTCAGTCTATTTAATAGTGTATAGTTATGAGAGTCTTTCTATTGATAGCAGTATATTAATGCCAATATGTTTTTATTAGTGCGTGGTTAGTATATCATTACGATAATCAGTATATTTATGTCAGCATATTATTAGAAATCACTGATATTTGTTAGTCAATATATAATCAATAGTTTTTTTAATGCAAGTTTATTATCAGTTTTTATTAATACAGGTATTTAATGGTGGTATATTATCTGTACGTTGATCATACCATATTATATTAGTATAATGTTATAATCAATATATTAATGCTAAGATATCATCAGATTATTTTCATAACTATGACATTATCATTAGTATGTTAATGTCAGTATTAATAATGTATTAATGTTTGTATTGTAATGTATTAATAATGTATTAATGTTTGTATGCATCATCGTTGTATCAATGTAAGTATAATAAGTGGCTCATTTCATAATACTTTTCCCATAAAAGGAAAAAACAATTTTTTCGATTGATGTTCTGACACACACTGCTCTTTTTCCTGACGTTTGCGACCTTGATACAGTAATGGTTGACATGACTCTTCAGGAAACATGCGCCTTGGTATACGAACCCAAGTAGGAAAATGTAATGAAGTGATACGATTTTAGACGTCAACATGAGGAAATTTCTCTGACATGATGACAAGCAACGACACGTTGATTTTCGAGGCTTTGGTTTTCCTTATTTTTATGTCCATTACTTCCTGAAATATACTTCCAAATTACATCATGAATCTTAATACAAGAGTTCAGAAAATATTCCAGCACGCTTAAAGGCTTTTTTTTTTTTATGAAGGTACGCTATGAGCATCATTAATTTAAATGTTGTTAAACCCGTGAAAATGTTGGCTAATTCTGAATAACTTTGATGATATCCTGATGATATTCCTTCGATTGCAACCTGATGATGATATCCGTATGATGATTATATCCCTTTGATGGTATCCTGATGATAATAACCCTTTGATGGTATCCGTATGATGATTATGTATCTCTTTGATGGTATCCTGATGATATCCGGATGGTGATTATGTATCTCTTTGATGGTCTCCTGATGATATCCGGATGATGATTATGTATCTCTTTGATGGTATCCTGATGATAACCGGATGGTGATTATGTATCTCTTTGATGGTATCCTGATGATATCCGGATGATGATTATGTATTTCTTTGATGGTATCCTGATGATATCCCTTTGATTATATCCTAATGATAGTATTCCTTTGATAGTGTCCCGAAAGCTGAAAAGGAATTTGATTGAGGGGGTCCGTTCCCTATCAAATTTTTTCATTTATTAAAATTATAATTTAATTTTTTGAGTGTACATTTATGGGATATATCGTATTGAAATTAGGAAAAAAAAATTTGAAGCTAACTTATTTATTAAGAAAAAATTTATAGTGCGCTGAAGTATGACGTTGGATCATTTTTTTATATTTGTCGTTATATTTTCAGCATTTTTTTATTTTTAATATTTTATCTTATTAAAAATTAAGTAAAGAAAAATCCGACTGAAGGATTTTTTGTTAACTTGCATAGAACCAGAGAAAAAAAATTGATATTTTAACAATATTTCATAGTGAGAAACATAAAACAGAATAAAATGTGTACTTAAAATTAAAATATAAAAATTCCGTTCAGACAGTTTATTTTCATCTGTACATGTTATATATCCACCAAATTTCAAGACAATATTTTGGACAAGTAAAAAGCCTTAGCATTTTTAAGTTGAAAAAATTGCAAAAGTGAAATTCCAAGTAAATTAAACTTTATTTTAATTCCGAGTAAATTAAAATCACCCTATTTTTTTATTACCATTTATCACTAGTAAACTTTCGACATGATGGCGGTCCGCTTTTCCTTGAAACAAAATATTAGATTATTCTTATTAGATTTGTAAATATTTATGTCTTTTTCTAAGCGAATAATTTTTTTTCTCAAATTTTATCATTTTTGGTGAAACAGACACCCTTAAAATTCATCTTGGAAAGGATATTTTACATCATCGTAAAAGTGTAGCCAAATTTATGGTCCAAAGTTAATCTTTATGACGTTAAATACAAGATTATGGATCTTTACATATACATACTCAAACACACAAATAAAAATTTTAACATTATTAATTTTGAGGAATCAATATGAACGCATTGACTAATGTACGTTTTTAATTATATAGACGCTTCAAGGCAAGAGTATTTATGAAAATATACTACTAAGCTCAGGCTATGTCTTTATTGGTATTTTGTGGTATTTTTACAGACAACAGCGTGACATGTGCGCATGCGCATAATCATGGGGGAGCTACCTGTTTACATTTGCCGATCAGTACACAAAGCTTTACTTTCATCAAATGCATGTGTTTGGCGATTTTTCGGCGATGGGGCAAAATATTTCACTGAATAACTCATTAAATAGCTTTGCACACATTACCTAACCGAATCGTTCAATAATAAGTGATTTAAGGAGCTGTCTTGCCCATCGCAAGTGTAGACGCTCCTTTGTAACTAAAGAATGAAGCTTACATTACTTTTTTACTTAAAGAAGAAAATCAAATTAGACTGATACCTTTAGCCACTTGGTAACCAAAAGAACTTTGTGTTGTCCATCTTTGGTCAGTTTTCTTTTTTAAATGTTTTATCCATTATTGTTTAAATCTTCTGCTAAAACACATTTAATAATTCAAGTATGTCTAACACTCAATTATGATCTTTCGCTTTCAAATTAAAAAAAATTCAATTTCCATAATTGAAATATTTTAATATGAAAAAGTACAAATTTCGTGTCTTTGCATAAAATTTTGTACACCAAAGCTACGCTAAGAACAAATCGTTCTAATGATATATCGGTAAACAATTATACAATAATTAAATAATTATACAATAATTGTTTACTCGCTGAGCCCGGAGTGTCTTGACCGCTAGACGAATGAGGACAGGAACAACGCTCTCTTTCTCCGTATGTAAAGATGTAAGATATTATTACCCTTCACAGGGATAACACAATTGCCAAATAATGGTCAACACACAAAGCCACCGGGGCGAGTTTTTTGTGAGTTTTCGTGGGGGAATTTACTGTACAATAATTTTTGCCACCTACATACATATAGCTCAAACTAGAGCGTTATGGTTTTGGGAGAAAAAGGGAAGCCGTCCCCGTCCTGGATTCGTCCTAGGGTCCGTCTGTTTAGCCCGGAGTGTCTTCGCCTTCTAGACGAACGAGGACAGGAAACAACGCTCTCTTTCTCCGTATATAAGGATGTTAAGGTATTATTACCCTTCACAGGGATAACACAATTGCCAAATATGGTCAACACAGAAAAGCCTCCGGGGCGAGATTTTTGTGAGTTTTTCGTGGGGGAATTTATTATACAATAATTTTTGCCACCCACGTATTTATTACAGCTCAAACTAGAGCTTATGTAATTTTGGAGAAAAAGAGACGCTTTCCCCATCCTGGATTCGAACCAGGGTCCCTCCGTTTAGCCCGGAGTGTCTTGGACCGCTAGACGAATGAGGACAGGAAACAACGCTCTCTTTCTCCGTATGTAAAGATGTTAAGGTATTATTACCCTCCGCAGGGATAACACAATTGCCAAATAATGGGAAACGCAAAAAGCCATCGGGAAAAGTCAATAAACAATGATTAAACCCTGAAATCTCTGCATTGCAGGAAAACACTTCCCCCTTAATATATTAAATGTTTAAACAAGACTTTTTTATTACTTACCCAGGCGTTTTCTGAAAAAAACCAGCAGTTTATTTTTACTGATGATGGTATGAGATAATAAGGATAATTAAAGAAAGTACACCTCTCCATTTCATTATGTAACGTGTATTAGAGAGGGCAGTGAGGGATTAGGGGCGGTGCGACCGGTGCCATCGCACTGGCCGTCAAGTCAATGGGGAAGCGACAAAATGGCCTAACGACCCCGAAGTACAGAAAAGACCAAATCCTATTCGAATTATCTAAGCATTTATTCTTAAATAATAATATTTAGTATTTTTTACAATTTAGTAGCCTATTGAGGAGATTCCTAGAAATAAAAAAAAAATTACGCCACAAAACAATTATTTTAAAAATATTTATATAAAAAATAGGGTGGCAGGGCGCCAACTTTTGGGCTCGCACTCGGAGCCATGTAACCTAAATCCGTCTCTGGGTGATAGAAGGAGAGAGAGGGTAGGAGAGAAGATATTACATTTATAACAAAATCAAACACAAAAACCACTCAAATGCAGCCAACACAGGGGCGTAGCAGTTTAAAAGTTATGGGAGACTCAAGTTGCTTTATAATAGGTCATGTGAGCTTGACGTTAAACATAACCATTTATTTTGATATCCAAAGGGGGGGAGGCCTGAGGCCCCTCCCCTTTTTATGCAACTGAACCAACAAACACACACTCTATGATGTAAACAATCCCAGACTATCTAATTTTGAACTAATCATTGACTTCAAGTATTCTCCATTTAAATAGTGTTAGAAAAAGTTCTCATCGGGATTTGGCGAAAAAGTTGGCGTGATTTGGCAGAGATTGATTGTTTGGCTTTTTTATGGCGCAAGAGCATCTGGGCTATACTGCGCCACTGAGACAATATTTCCCAATTCCACAGAGTTGCCCCAAACCCAATAGTGTACGCAGCGATTTATAAATACTTTGTTTTTACGTGTACATTGTTTGTTCTTTTATTTATCTATGTCCTCACAATTCTCGCTCATCATCCAAATTTGATCAAATTTATATACAAAAACGCCTTAAATAAATTATAAGAAAAAGTTTCATTTACTTTTGAAACTATACTCCCTGCAAAGCTATCCCGATACACTGTTAAAGCTACGGCGACATATTAACGCCCGTGCAACGAGTATTCATTCCCAAATTGGCGAAAAAGTGAGGTAGCGTCAACATCATTAGGCTATTTATCGCCTAATTTGGAATGCAGAAAAACGCGGTTGCTAAAATTCCACGCGCCAAATTTCCCGCCAAGCGAACGAAGTCTTCTAAGTGGTTATTTACTGAATGACGTCACGGCTCGCTATAATGGATTTTTTCCTAAATTTAATAAAGGTATATTTATACAATTAAAATCTGGTATATGTTTTATATATGTGAGCATTAATTTAGTGTTTTATGTCCGAAAAGTATCTTTTATTAATTCTGTTAACGTAAAAAATGGGGCGAACTATATCGCACTGATGGAATCATACTACCCTGCGCCTTGTCAGTACACCAGGTTAGCTTTGCCACGAGTATAATGAGTTTATTTTTTTCAAACAGAATACGAAGATCAAAAAATACGAAAATAAAAGTAATATACCAAACAATAAAGTCGAGCCAACAACAAAATATTGACAAAAACGTGTATGCACAAACATAAAAAATGCCAAGTACACTTATCTACGCCATGTAAACTAACAAAAATGTACACTAACAAACCTGTAAACTCACCAAAAATGTCGATCACTAGTAACGGGGCAAATTTCCAACGATATGCAATCAAGCCGCTTAGCAAGATGCTTATTAAAAGGGTTTGTTTGTTTGTTTGTTTTTTGGTTTTACGGCTCAAAGACTACAGTGGTCATGCTGCGCCGGGACCTACTGTTTTCCGAGGAATCCGAACCTCTTAATGCCTGGGGAACCAAACCCCGGACTACAGTGAGCAGTGCGATCTTTTTATGAGGCTTGTTAAAAGGGGGAAAAAGAGAATTACAAGGGAGAAGTTCATAAAATTACAGGTGGACTTAAAATTCATTAATGTTTGGAGTACTTTAATGATATATTTAACAATACTAACTTTCTAAATAGACTAATATATTTAACATCAATGAATAAATTTCTTAACATAAATTTTGCAGATATATTAAAATGTATAATTTCCCTTATCCATATTAAGCAGTAGACAAAGACTTAAACCTTTGTGAAAAAGCATTCTATATACAAAATCTATAGTAGAAATCTCTTGTAGACTTATTTTTAATGTCAAAGGATAATTTCCATTGTCATGTGCAATTTCATACTTTTTTTTTTACGTAAAATACTAAAACCATTTATTTTGCAAAAAAAGTTTTCCAGAGTTGGCTAACTATATTTACAAGAGGAACCGGCTAATGGCGGACACAGACTTTCACTTGTGGGGGGGGGAGCGGTCACGGACAGAATTTGCCATGGTCTTGGAATAACACCCTTCATTTTTCATGAAAGTTGGAATTTTTACAGTGAAAAAATATATTTTGGGGTTAATGACCCCTGTGTCTTCCATCTGTAGCTTCTCTTTTGCTCGGCCCTCTCTAGCCCCATCCCGACGATTGTGCTGGCAATTTTTTTCATTAAATAGAGCGAAGCACTGGATGAAACGGAAAAAAGGTTTAAGGGTAGAAATAGAGAAAAAAAAAATCCTATTTTCTTTAATATCAAGGATAAAAAAACACAGAGAGCAAAAATAATGCGTAAAAATGTGATTTTGCGCGACTTTTAATAATTAATTAAAAAACGTGACACACCCCTCTTAAAAATGTGTGAAAATATGTTCGACTTTATGCAATTTACTGCTTGTCGAATTGACGAAATTTGAAAAAAGTTGACAACTGTTTCTTTGTGAAAAGGGACTCGAACCCTCTACCTCCTGTACTAGAAGCCAGATTTGTCTCCAGGTCACTACGGAGTATCGCATGTGCGATCCCTGGCATGGGAAAGCATTTCTTTTTTTTCTTTTTTTTTTTAATTTTGAGCCCAAAAGTAAGAAGTTTGGTTTTATGAAATGAAACGACATACCGAAAGAAAATGAAATAACTTTTAAGACCAGGAATAGAGAAAAAAATTACCCGATTTTATGTTAAAGACAATAAAAAAAAAATAGAAAAGAGTGCTGAAATATACGATTTTGAGCAACTTTTAAAATTTTATTGATGACATTTCCGTCTTAAAAATGTGGAAAAATGTATTCTTAGTCCAGAAAATTGTGTCCTACTACGTGCAGTTTACTGCTTGTCATATTGGTGAAATTTGAAAAAAATGGTCACAATATCTTTTGCATTGAGGGGACTCGAACCCGGGACCTCTTGACTTAGAATCACGTTATGTCACCGGGTCACTAAAAGGTATCGTAAGTAAGATCCCCGACATGGAAAGGCATTTTTTTTATTTATCTATTTATTTATTTTTAATTTTGGGCCTAAAGGAACGAAATTTGTTTCTATGAAATGAAGCGGCACAAGAAAACGAAGGAAAATAACGTTTAAGAGCGGAAATAGGAAAAAAAAAAAGCCTTTTATCTGCTTTAATATTAAGGCTAAAAAAAAGAAAGGAAAGTGTGCTCAAATACGCGATTTTGCATGACTTTTCAAAATTGATTTAAAATGGGCTTTTCCTTCTTAAAGTCGGATAAAAGTATGCACTAGGTCCAGAAAATGTGTTCCAATTTATTCAATTTTTAGCTTGTGAAACGAATGAAACATGAAAAAATGGTGAAGCTTCTGCGTGAAAAGAACTGGAACTCGGGAACTCTTGGATGAGAAACGAGTGATATCACTGGGACACAACATAGGGTCACAAGTACAATTCCTGCCATGGGAATACATTTTTTTATATTGCGGCTTAAAAAAAAGGCAGTTTACAGGCCCATAGCCAGATGCTCGTTGTAGCGGCGACTCAGAAAGCTTCGTGGGGCCTAAAATTCATTAACTTTTTAGTATATTTTATTCGTGTGTTTAATAATACTAACTATCTAAATAGGCTAATATATTTAACACGATTTAATAATTTTCTAAACGTAAATTTTACATTTAAAACTTATAGAGGTAAACTGAAATTTATAATTTCCCTTATCATGGGGTAGATGATTGCTCAAGCCTCTATAAAATCATGATGTACATACGATCTACCGTAGAAGTCTTTTACGAATATATTTTTAACGTCAAAGAACTACTTCCATTGGCATGTACAATTTTATACCAAAAAAAAAACTTTTTTTAATTAAAATTCTAAAATAATTTATTTTGCCAAACACTATTTTCCCGGGGAATTGACTACCTTCCAGGGGCATGAGACTCCGCTATTCCCCGCATGGCTACGGCTTTGTACACAATAATCTTTAGTTAACTTTCTGCAATTCAACGAAAATGGTAAATATATGCTTTAATACCACTGAAAGAATCGAACGTCGTCTGTCGCTGTCCAGTTTATAACCTCCCTTCGCCATCCAGCTTAATTTTATAACAAGGACTGGCTTAACACTTAAGTAAAATAAGCGCGGGCTTAGGGTAACAAGAACGCCGCAGGTAACTTCCATTGATTGCTTTGCAAAGAACCGACTGGTGCAAAAGGGCTCCCACAATAAATGAAAAAGAATTACAAGTCAGCCTGCCATCCATATCTTTACTAACAAGGAAACCTTTTATCATGTTCATCACACTTTCGTCGACATTAGGATTATTTTGTGTAGTTTTTGACGCTGATTCAGAATATGTCCTTAATTTTTTGCAAAACTCATTTTTTGAGCAATTATGACCTCTTAAAGATGAAGAGTTGGCGATCTTTTAGCGAGAAATTTTAATCTCAATGTTGTTGAATAAAATATTATGATCTTTCAATGGTAGTGAAACTGTATGTAAAAATGGAGAAAATACAAAACATTATGACAATACGTACATGTTAAAATGAATAACTGTCACAGTGCAAAATGTCATAGTTCTCGCGATCCAATTTAAAAGACAGTTCTTAGACTTTAAAGAACTTTCGTGGATTGAAATTGCTAATATGGAATTTCAGCCAAGCATACTGGATCATTGGTCTATATTCGGGCGATTGTAATTGGTTGTAAACCAAACAATGAATTTTAATAATTGTATTTCTGCTTTTTACATATATGTTCAATAAATCTACAGCAATTCGATTTGTGATTTTCTTTACAAATACCTTGCATTCGATGAAGCAATATAAATTTCTCGCCAAAAGGTCGCCAACACGTCATATTTAAGTGGTCATAATTGCTCGAAAAATAAGTTTTGCAAAAAACGAAAGACATACTCTGAATCAGCGTTAAAAACTGTACAAAATAATTCTAGGGTTGACTCCAGGTGCGACGAACTTGATAAAAGGTTCCCTTTTAAGTGTGAAAGCAGATGTTCTACAGAAGATTATTTTTGAGGATTTGATTAAAGATCTTGCAATTTGGGAAAACTTTAAATATTCAAATAAGAAGTGAAAGTACGAAAAAATTAACGTTATTTTTCATCTTACTCTAAATTGTTTTTATTTCGACAACTAAAATTTTACTTTGAGCTGTATTATTATCTATATTTTAAATTAGGCATATATCGTATATAACGAGGAGTTTGGCAACAATGAAAATTCAAGCTATATCCTGTTCTCGTTAAATCCGATTTGGAATTTAGAATTCCAAACTTTGAGAATGAATTCTATAAAGGTAATAAGTATGCATGCATGTTACATACAATAATGTATGGATGTTGCATGCAATAATGCATTCGTGTTGCATAGAATGATGTACGAATGTTGAATACCATAATGTACGAATGTTGCATACCATAATGTACGAATGTTGCATACCATAATGTACGAATGTTGATTACCATAATGTATGCATGTTGATTACCATAATGTATGCGTGTTGCATACCATAATGTATGCGTGTTGCATACTATAATGTATGCGTGTTGCATACTATAATGTATGCGTGTTGCATACTATAATGTATGCATGTTGCATACTACAATGTATGCATGTTGCATACTATAATGTATGCATGTTGCATACTATAATGTATGCATGTTGCATACTATAATGTATGCATGTTGCATACAATAACATTCGGCTTTAATTCGTTTAAAAACTAATGAGCGTATTATTACTAACCGGCTGTGAGTATATTCACATTCTGCCTTGCAGTTCTCCAACGAAAACTGGGTAACGATATTTCGTGTTCAGACAAGACCAATTGTTTATGCGTCGTAAAAGGTATTCTGTGTATGGGGGCGTCTCTCCCTCTGTTCTTAATGACGCACAAGATATTTTCATAGAATTTTTGTGTGATAAGCAGACCACTGTTTTCTTTTAAATATTAAGCTAAATGGTCACTTTTCCTCGTGCAATTCGGGGAGAACAAAACTTTGCTCCTTCAAAGCGATTAAATTGTGTTGCTCTTTAACATTATACAAATAAAATCCGTATTTTCCTATCTGAATTTGGAAACGCATTACATGCTTGTCGTAATACAGGATCCAATATATATATATATATAAAGAGATATCGTTTATAACGACCAAATTTGCACGGTCCCTTGGTGGTCGTTATAACTTATTTTTACTGTATTAAACTAAAGAGCGGTGTGAGATGTACAAAACATATAAGGGTAGCAAATTAGTTAAAAAAAATGTTTGCCTCTTCTCGACCCTCCATTTTAAATGGAACGTACCTGAGCTTCCCCAGCAGTTGGCTTTCACATTGTTTAAATTCCTTCTTTTAACTAGTAATAATCTACTGCTAATGTAAATGGATTATAAATATATATGTGTGGGGGGACATCAAATCTTATAAATAATTTGGGCCCGGATAAGTCTTAACCCGTGGCCCTATTTGCAACTCTTTATACCTTTCAATGTTACTCATAATTGACTTCATAAATCAAATATTTCTAACCGAGTCATTAACAATTAATGACACATTAATTGAGCAGACTTGAGTTTAAACAAGCTTCCAATTTATAAACTGTGTGTTTTTACGGATTATATTAAGTGTATATATTGAGCGAGCAATATTGAGTGTCAACTATTGCTTTGGTCCTGAAAAATATTCCATAAAAGAATGCTAAAATTTAAATATCGATATTAGGCGATTTTCTTATATTTATTTGTTATTATTATAGGACAGTATATATTTTATTATTATATTAAATTATTTAATGAGTTCTTCATCAATGTAATCATTATCATCATCATCATCAACATATCATTTGTTAACGTTTCTTTTCAACGTGCATTATACTATGATAGAGATTAGATTAGATATGATTGGTTCATAATAGATTATATTAGAATTAGATAGAGACAGATTATATTAGATTAGAGGAGATTAGATTAGATGAGACACTATAGAGATGATGATAGATTATGATAGAGACAAAATTACAACATCTGAAAGTGTTGATGTCTATTCTTTAACTGCAACATTTAATTAACAAATAATATTGAACTTCAAAGTAATATATTTTTAAGTAATTTATTTATAAATTATTTATTTTTAAATTATTTATTTTTAAATTATTTATTTTCTAAAATGTATAATTAATGTAAAAGATCTTTATTGCACTTCATTAGTAAAAGGAATTAAATTCAAGCAATTATTTCAACTGCGATTTAATTTCTTTGGTGAATGTTTCAATATGATAGAAGATTAATTCTTTATTTTATAACGATAAATGAAAAATTAAGCTTTTTTGTTAAAAACAAATACAACAATTTAAATAAGCGCTGTAAATATGATTTATATTTATGTGGATAGGTTACGAGGGATAAAGAAAATATATAAAAATAGATAAAAATCAGTAATAACATATTGTCTACGGTTCTTATATTTTAACATACTTAAGTATGATATGGCATCTCTTCACTTTCCGTTAATTCTGATACTTGAATACGTGATTTTTATTTGTTTAGTAATAAAAACCACAAAAGAGGTATTCTGAAATTGTATGAGATCCAATTATTATATAAAAAGCTTATAATTTTTTTTTACAAATATTCTCATTTCTCCTCTGTTTAAAAATTTCAGCAAATTTTGGTTTAGAAAAAAAAATGTTAATTTTCAGAAATTAATTCCCGTTTACCAAGTGGAATTAAAAAGTGTCCGTGTTTTTCTTCGGTAAACTTGGAATAAGTAACTCTATTCAAAAGATGGTTTTAATTAGTTTTTCATTAAAAACATGTTAATTAGGGAAGCAGTTTTTATGCGCTTTAGTTTATTTTTTTGCTTATTAATTATTTTTTTTAATTTATTAATTTTTTGCTCCTTGCTTTTCGGAGAAGGAAATGAAGCATTCAGGTTTGTCTCTGATATATCTATATAACCTCAAGTATCTCTCCCTCTCTCTTTTCAAAGCTATTTTGTATCTTTCAAATCAGGGGCGGATAAAAAATTAAATTTTTTCACGGCTCTCTTTAAATTTTCAGCCCTGCTCTATTTCTCATACGCCCATAAATAAGCTCTTCATAGGCCTATAAACCAATAACATTAATAAACCTCTGATGCATTATTAAGGGCTGAAAATATAATGAATTTTATGCAGAGTGTTCCTGAAAACATGAAATTTATATCAAGGGTTCCTTTAAACTAAAAAAAAGAGAAAGATTAATTTAGAATGCTTGATATAACGCCATACACTTTGTGGCTACAAATATGGTATAATAAATTTAATGTGGGGTTTCCTGAGAACTTGAAAATTATATTAAGGGTTCCTTCAAGCTAAAAGGCGCGAGAAAGACCAGTTAAAAATGCCTATTAAAGCTGTGTAAGTGTATATCATATTGCTGCAAATATAATAAATTTAATGTAGGGGTTTCCTGAGAACTTGAAATTTATATCAAGGGTTCCTTAAAAAAACGAGAAAGACTAATTTAGAATGTTTGATATAACGCTGTTTACCATGTGGCTGCAAATAGAGTCTAATAAATTGAATGTAGGGGTTTCCTGAGAACTTAAAAATTATATTGCGGGTTCCTTCAAGCTAAAAAGAACGAGAAAGACTGGCTTA
>QLNU02012078.1:0-11613 GCA_006491805.2 Dysdera silvatica | reverse complement strand
TTTTACTTCAACACAGATGATTTTTCAGCTGATAAATTGGAATAACAAGGGAATAAAAATAAATGGTGAATATTTAAATCATTTGCGGTTTGCTGATGACATTGTTATTTTTTCAACGAACCCATCAGAACTCCAAGACATGGTACAGGAGCTCTCAACTAGAAGTAAAGAAGTTGGACTCAAGATGAACCTACAAAAAACTAAGACCCTTTTCGGATAATCGGATCACGGCCAAGCAATCTTGGCATGAAAATTAGTACTCAAGCAAGAAAGAAAAAGAAGCATACAGAGAAAAATTTCGCTGCACAAGCAGAAATATTAAAGCTTTAGCTGATTCTTTTCGGCACATGCAATTCAGCAAGTTCATCCTAACATCCATAGTTTTAATTTCAGTAAAAAATATTACGCATAGCGTTGCGTATATAGTATTATGATTTTCAACACTATTTCACATAACTTATGCACGTAGCCCACACTAGTGCATTAGCACATTTAACTGCGTGCATAACTGTGCATTTGTTAATCCGAATAATTGTACACATACTCCGTTTAACCGAACAATGTTTGCTTCAATCGTCGATATTCGTTTAACCGAAGTCGACTGTTCTTCAATTTCGAGAGATCTTTTGCTGCCCCATTGAATCAGTGGCGCAAAAAGGGTTGGGCTCAATTTCCCCACCTCCCTCACTAGGATATCAAAGCACAATATTTTCTCCAATGCTACATCACATGGTCTCCTTTACAGCTACCTAAGCCCCCCCCCCCATAGTTTTTAATTGCTGCGCCACTGCCTTGAGCTTATGATCCTCCATTCAAATATCATTTGGGGTAAGCCTAACCTCTCATGCATTTAGCTTGATTCTGTGGTCGCGTTAAGATGCGCGTCCTTATACTGGCGGCGAAGCTGACCTGGTACGGTGACAAGGCGCAGAGCAGTATGATTGCGCCAGTGCGATGTAGTTCGCCCTCTCTTACGCTGACAGAGTTAATAGAAGATTCATTTCGTACATCAAACATTGAAATAATGTTGAAATACATAAAACATAGGCATGTTTGTGTAATTAAATCCTGGTATTTATTAAATTTAGGAAAAAAAACCATTACAATGACGTCATTCAAGTAACTGACCACTCAGAGGACTTCGTTTGCTTGGCAGGAAATTTGGCGCCTGGAATTTTGGCGACTGCGTTTTTCTGCATTCCAAATTAGGCGATAAATAGCCCAATAATGTCGAGGGCTATCTAATTTTTCGTTAATCTGCGAAAGAATACTCGTTGCTCGGTCGTGAATAGGCAGCCGTAGCCTTAACAGTGTACCAAGTTAGCTTTGCTGCGAGTATAGTTTCATGGATAATCTCTATTTTTCATATGGCGCAGTGCTTTACCTTTCCTGCTATCCTTGCGCCATAATATCTACTCTATATATTCGCTGTTTTACGACGCAAGGGTATCTTAGAACATGCTAAGCCTGGACCTACAGTTAAAATTGAAGTGTCCATTACAATAGGTAACACTGTATTTTCAAAATCAAAGAGAGACCTATACTAGTATGTAAACCAATGGTTTGTGTTTTGAGACGGTCACCTGAGATCATGTTCGACCGAAGCCTACAATTTTCCGAGGAATCCGAACCTCTTTTGATGTGAAATCGACTTCGAATGACGGATTTGTTAAACTGACAAGTGTTAGGTGCCTGCTGGAAAGAAGCCCGGATTGTACAATTGGTTACTACACAAATCGCTCTAACGCTCCAAAAATAGTGAACAAATTGTTTATAACATGCATCAATTACTCCCAAATTACAATTTCTTTAAGGTGCATTATTCGCTAATTTTCGGAATAAGCTAATGACATTGGGGATTGTCGGTAAATGAGTGTAAATAGGGTCCAAAAGAAAATATCCTTATTAGGGTTAGGCCTATAGTAAAATGAGAATATTGGATCGAATGAAGGCGATTATGGCGCCTTGGAGGAAAATTAGAAACTTGCAAGGCGAGATGGAAGGAATATGTCAATTGCAAAGTCGTAGAGCATCGTTGAATTGGTAAGAAAGAACATGGGTTATGGACGAATTACCTACATGTATGGCACGAAATATCCATAATTCGAAGTCGATGAGCTGTCTAGAAACCAGGGGCGGATTTAGAGGGGCGGGGTGGTTTCCACCCCCTTGAATGAAAATATATCATTGAAAAGATAAAAGGTAAAGGTCCAATGAGGTACCACTTCCAAAAATAATGGATCCCCCTTAAATAACCTCTATATCCGCCCCTTCTGGAAACACACAGCAGTTGCGTACTCAGGGGAGGGAATTGATGATCGCCATAACCTCCATTAAATTTTGATTGACGAAAAATCAACAGTACTGCATATATTTAATGTGTATATATCACGCGTATAAAATCCTGTAGTCCTGTACTCGCACCTTATGAGTTTTCTAAGCAAATTGTTGCTGACATAAGATTGAATATGTGAAGGCTTATTATAATACCGAAAAATCGTAGGAAATTAGAATTCATTTTTTTACTTTACAATGGAAAGGCTATCGAAATCTATACCGCCCTTCAAATTTGATCGAAAACTTAGGGAAATGTTTAATTTGACTGGTTTAAATCATTTCGGAAAAAAATTGACGGTCTGTCTTGTAGAAGCCAGTGGATGAAAACACAGAGTGAATGAGTTACCTAGTGGGATTGTGTAGAATGGAATTATAACGACACAAATTACACTGCAAAGTAATTGGCGCTATTAATGAAAAGTACTTGGTGCAGTTTATTTATCTCTGCAGTGTATAATGATATAATGTTCGTTCGTCTTAAAAGGATTGTGAACATAACCAATAAAAATTAAGTTAAATGTATTAAAAATTTCGCACACGATGTAGTATGGAGATTTTGCTATATTAAGAACTGATGCCATTTCGCTTGTCATTTTCAACGTCTTAATAGTTGTTCGGCTTCGTAAAAGAATCATAAAGTCAAGGATAGTCCGTTTTCCACATTTGCCAGGAAGTTGAAGACTTATAAGTTCTTCAACGTCTGTTATTGCATGGAAGCCAAAGACTTACGAAGTACATCCTTCTCTAGGAAGTTCATAAACCTAGCCTTGGAAAATCTTCGCTGTTGAAATTGATGCTGAAACACGCAATTTCGATCATTGGGTCAAGGCTGTCATGATCAGTAAATTTTAACCACATCGAATAGAAATTACACTGATATTTCGTTAATGTCATGCATGTAGAATTGGTGACGTACTAGATTCTCTTATTGTAATCTATGTGACATTGATGACGTTGCTATCTCTTAATACTATCTATGCAATATTGCTGATTTTTGTAAGATACCACAATCTTTCTCAGCGTTAACATAGTTGCCAAATGGTCAACACACAAAAAGACCTGGGGAATGTTTTTTGTAATTTCTCGTGGAGAATTTTTCAGAGACAGTACTTTTCTGGCATTAACGCTTGAGCACGGCATGACGCTCCTCTTCAGGAAGAGAGCTTCGTCCTTATGTCTCGGTGGCCTAGTGGTTACGGCACTATGGGTCTAACGGAGAGTCCCTAGATCGACTCCTCTAGGCTAGGGCGATGTCTCCTTTTCTCCTATATACTGAAAGCTTTGTTTCAGCTACAGTGTGGGTATCGGGAAATTACTATTAAGATTGCTGATGTTGTAATCTTCCTTATTGTCAGCTATGTGATATATTGATAGCATTGTTATCTCTTAAGGCTCTTTATGTAGTATTGATGATGTAATAGATTCTATTGTTGTCATTTGTGTAGCAGTCAGCTGACGTGATTTCTCTTACTGTCATCCACGTAGCATTGCAATGACATAATATATTCTGTTGTTGTCATCCCTGTAGCATAGATGACATTACTATCTCTTAATATTATATCTGTAGCATTGCTGATATTAGACTCTCTTATTGACACATCTACGTAGTATCGATAATATTGCTATCTCTTAATCTATGTAGTATTGATAATATTGCTATCTCTTAATCTATGTAGTATTGATAATATTGCTATCTCTTAATCTATGTAGTATTAATAATATTGTTTCATGTTAAGGTCATCTATGTAGTATTGATGTAATAAGTAGTATATGGTATGTAATACATAATACCGTATCTCGGAGTTACTTAAGCCACTTTTCAATTTAAGACATCTGTCAATTCAAGAGCATTACTTTAGAGATTAATTAATTGTTGTAAAATTTGGTTTTTTGTACAGTTGAAAATTTGTACAGTTACACTCTATGTTTACATTTATGAAAGTTTTCTAAAACATGTATGTTAAAGAAAAAACAAAACATGGTGGCTTTAGTTATTCCTTAATATGGGGTAACTAAAGCCAGCAGAAGAATTCAATGTTTGACTTAGGTTAGTTGATGATGGGGTATCAAAATCCATATAAAGGGCTAAAATAAATGTACATGCACGGCTCAAGGTATTTGTTAGTAAAAATAAAAGCGTAAAAAGAATTTTTGTTTTACATTTTTAGTGTTTCATATGTTTAATTTACACTAAAAAAGTTCAAGGTGCTTAATTTAACGTGTGTTGCCAAAATCGGTGTCCAAAATTTACCTTGTATAATGGCTTTATACAATAATTTTCGCCATCCATGGATAAATAGCTCAAGCTAGCGTTTTTTTTTGTTTTTGGAGAAAAAGAAACGCCGTCGTCATTCCTGGATTCGAACCAGATCCCTCCATTAATCCTGGAGTGTCTTGATAGCTAGATGAAAAAGGACAGAAACAACTCTTTCTCCGTATATAATTATGTAAGATATTGTTACTCTTCGCAGGGATAACGCAATTGCCAAATAATTGTCAACAAATAAAGCGTCTGGGGCGAGTTCTTGTCAGTTTCCGTAGGGGAAATTATTTTTACTCAATAACTTTCGACACCTACGTAGAAATAAGCTCAAACCAGAGCTGTTTTTGTTTAGGAGAAAAAAAAAGAAAAAGACGCCGTTTTCATCCTAGATGAGGACAGCCAAAGCCACTCCTGTTTGGTGGCCTTTGTTATCCCTTACAGAAAGCAACAATAAATTTAAAAAATATAGAAAAAAACAAAAACAAAATGGAAATACAATCTAGGAAGTATAACAACCGTAAGAGTATTGTTTGAGGTTATGTTTAAAAATGATTTTAGTGAATTTAACTTAAAAATGTGATTTTGGCGATTAAAGTTGTGGACTGTATAATTTTATGACGAAATTATCCTAAATACAAATAAAGGTTTATAAACTTAATTTTAAAACACACACACTATTAAAATATGTAGTCCATAGCTTCATCAAAATATGGAATTGATGGCATGAAAATTAACAATCAAACTCAAAACAGTATTGCCAGAATCGGTGTTCGAAATTTACTTAACATAATGGCTTGAGTATGCCCGAGATACGGTATATACAGGGTGTTCGGAAAGTATATGGTAAAACTTCAAGGGGTGGTAGGGGACACCAACTAAGGCATGTTTGACCATATCCCCGTGTCCGCAAAGTGGCCGGTCCGACTGCAGAGCGTAACTACTATTTACGTCCACCATGTTGCTACGTAGCCAATACAATGCTACACGCCACTACGTAGCCAATTGCATGAATTAAATACAATTTTTGATACATAATTTAAGTGAATGAGCTAATAATACAGCAGAAACAAAGAAATCCGGAATTCCGTTTCCTGATTTTGATCTGTGTTACTGTTTAGTGAAAATAAGCCTAAAAATGCCTTTTTTAACAGACTGGAAAAGAATTGAGAACTGCCAAGTATGTGTAACAGGTGAAGCACATCAAAATAAACATTTTTTGTTCAGTGAATTTTTTTCCAAAAATTAGCCGTTCGGGCACTACAGTGAATTTACTGTTTGTGCTCACCACATTCAAGGTTTCACAAATGGCTACAATGCACCATTTCAAGAATTTTTCAAATTATTTAATGTCAACAGACGTCGGGCTCTCTCCGGCGATTTTTTAAAATCAGTTAAATTCACCGGAATTGCATGTATAGAATTCATACACTCGCACCTGAAGCGGCGAATTCTAGGCGCGAACTCTAGGGCGTAACGCCTGATCGGTGAAGCACATCAGTGACCATCGGTCAAGACCTGATTCTAGAGATGCGACTGGCACTTTCTGCTTTTGGATATTTTATATTTTGTGCTTCGTATAGTAAATATAAAATTTCGATTGGCATGTAGCATTTAAACTTAATAAAGAAGACGTGGGAAAAAATACTGATATCTTTCAGCGTAATGGTAAAAAATAATAGTTATATTATTACGATTATTCATTATTGTATTTGACGCAGTGCAACTCAGATGCTCTTGCGCCATAAAAAATCCAAACAAACAAACAAACAAACAATCATTATTGCATACGGTATGGAGTTAGAGACCTGCACGACCTGTTTCACTCGCGGGCCTAAATTTCAACAAAATTTCAAATAAATTTTCAGCAAAATTTCAAACAAATACCGGCTGGAATGGGCTGGTTTACTGAAAATTAATTAGTATATTCCTTCAAAGGGCCGTAATAGACCGAAATATTTTTAAAAGTTATAAAGAGATTTCGGCCTTTTAAACTGAATTTTAACTTTTTTTTTTAGTTTCAGATTTTTTTTCAAAAAAGGCTCGTTGAGGGGATCAACTTGAAATATAATTATGATATTAATTTAGCATAATTATCATTTAAGAATTATGGTCCAAAGTAATAAGTTTTTATTGATAAATAAAAATGGTGATGAAGCGGAAAAAAGAATGCAAAATAATTTTCATCCTCATATGGAATCCAAAAAATGTACACTATAATTTTCATCCTCATATGAAATCCAAAAAATGTGCACTATATAAATAAGAGAGCCATACAGCCCTCGCAGAAGCGTTTTAAAAATTCTTGGCGACTTAAACAAATACCGATTTTTTTTATTTATAGTTTACATATTTGGAACATGTTAAAATTTACAACTTTTCTGCTAATATGCGGTTTTCAAATTTTCTAAAGTAAAGATATGATTTCATAAAAAATTTAGAAAGTCAAGGTATTAAATTATATATTCTATAACAACATTCCTTTAGTTTGAAGTATGTTATAGAAGACCATAATTCAACAACGAGTTCTCACGAATATAGTACAAATAATTATATTTCGTTCTGAATAAAAATATCAAACAACCACTTATTGTTAAGATTTCACGTTGAGCATTATGGTACGTTGCGTAATTAATTAAATTAATTATCATTGTTCTTGCATTGGGCAGCCGAAATGCAAAAACGCCGGGCCGATGTTAACGCCCCAGTCCGCCCCTGGCTGTAGCCACTTATATGCTAAAGACTAAGATAAAGATTTCTCACGGAAGTGAACCCGACTGCCTCAAGGTGCATATTTGTCGCATAGAGCCCAAATAACCAATTACGAGTTGGAAGCGATCAACAAGAACATAAAAACACCAATTCGTAAGTGGTGATGCCACGAAGGTGGTGCTTATTTTAAATAAGCACCACCTTCGTGGTGGTGGTGCTTATTTTAAATTAAAAAAAAAAAATCAAATTTAAAAGACCTCGCACTCTCTGAAAAAATTTTTTTTTGAAGTTCTTGAAAAACGATCATAAAATAGATGCTCTAGCCAACTGGTTTTGGGCGATTAGGGATTATGGTGTGTTGTTTTGCGTCTAAGGTTTATAGATGATGCCCAGACGCGGTCGATTTGAATAATTCACCGCTTATGCGCAACTAATTTTAAATTATATAAATTTTATTATATCACTGCTTTATTTAAATTAATATGCAGAATTAAAATATCGTCTGTATGCTAACACCTAACATTGGTTAGTTATGATGTATATGTATGTCCAATTGGTAGCAATGGCCATGGCATATCCTTCTAGAAATATTGCGTACATTACTTACAAAAATTCAGGAAATAGATTGGCATTTTGATTATTACAAATAGTCCATTTAATTGATAAAATGCCCATATTCGAAAGCAATTACACAAGGTTGGGATGGCGGGGTTGGTCAATATTGGACTGAAGGGAGAGAGGGCTGACGGGTTTAAGCGTGCACGATACTAAACTTGCCCCAGTCACTGGTAACCCGCGTTATACGGCTGGTAAACCACAATTGAGGGAAGATCGCTCATTTCTTTAGCTCTCAAGCGTTTTAAGATATTTATTACGAAATATGAAAATGTGAACAGAATAAAATACATAGATTTAAAACTCAACGGACGTTGTTTTTGCGTGAAATAATTTGTATTTTTTTTTTGTGAACCGGCGGATCGCATAAAACATGTCGGCGGGCCGCAAGTGGCCCGCGGATTAAGACCAATGCTTTAATTGCTTTTATTGGAGTTTCATATGTGTCCCGTAGGGATAATTTGCCTCTTGCTGTCATTTTCAGATTTAATATATATTTATAAAATACAACCCAGAATTAAATGAGAGTGGAATGTTGAAAAAAATAAATTAAAATTTTGTATTAGGTTTTCTGAAATATAAGACACGTTTCGTATAAAATATTGACTTTATCGTAGCTGTGTGCGCTCGTTTGAAATATATTTATCTATTATATAGTTTCTATTCATTTACGTATGCGTGTCTGTAGAATCACGCATGTCTATGCCTATAAAATTACGTATCTCTACCTTTGTGTCATTACATATCTGCATAATAATTATGTATCTATACGTCTATATAATTACGTATCCTTATATCAGTATAATATATCATCATATTCAACCATTATCTATCCACTGCTGGATGAAGGTCTCTCCAAATGCTTTCCACACAAGTCTATCCTGAGCAATTCGCTTCCACGTTAATTCTACGAGTTGATCGCCACGTTCATTCCTTTCCCCATATCCGTATTTACCAACCGATGTCTCTCCTTGTTCCTGTTGTCCAATTCTTGCATTGAAATCCCCCATGATGAGCTTGATATGTTGTTTCCCTTTGGTGTGTAACTCTTTGATTTCTTCATAAAATTCTTCAACCTCTTCGTCGGTATGGCTTGATGTTGGTGCATATACCTGTACTATCTGAAGTTGGTATCGCTGGGTTAGTTGAACAACGAGCCTCGCTGCTCGATCTGATGTACTTTCAACTTCCAGAAGACAGTCTTTAATTCTTTTGTTGATTAAGAAGCCAACACCACTTGTTCTTCCAGTTTCCGTTCCTCTATAATAAAACAAATGTCCACTTTTAAGTTCCACCAACTCTTCACCTTTTCTTCTAACTTCACTGAGTCCTACAATGTCCCATTTGATCTTGTCTAGTTCCTCTTCCAATTCCTGAAGTTTTGCTTCAGAAGCAAGGGATCGTCCATTAAACGTAGCCAAGGTCAATAACAAACGGCAGCCTGGGCCATTCCAGTGATTCTTAGCACCCCCTGCTTTCATGCCACACTGACCGCTGCCTTGATCAGGAGCACTCCAGCACCTGGAGACTAGGGGCCATGGTTTTTGGTGTGTCAACATAATGGAGGAATTAGCCATAATTTCACCACGCTGGCTAGACGGGTTGGTGAATTAGCCCTCCCCTTCCGCCTTTCTATCCGTGCAGCAAATATTAATTTGCCACATAAATAGAAAGCTCAGCCTGCACCACTTGAAGGCGGGGTAGGACACTAGGTTACTGGCCTGGCCGGTTCCACACATCGTCACATACGTTCAGCGTGTGGGTCTCCTTCCAGTTAGATACCAGCAACCCTTAAAGCCAGCGTTACTACGCTTGTAGCGCCATCTGTTGATCGGTGAAAGTATTAATAATGAATAAATATACCATTGGGCCATTAAAACCGGATTTGTAGCCTGCTGACGACATGCCAGCATCCGGAACGCCGTTGGGATAACTATCGGTAACCCAGCGACGTGAAAAAGGCTATCTCAGACTATGATGATATGAACCATAATGAAAATATGAATGGAGAATCGGTTGTCGCGCTCTTGAATCAGAACCGCATTCGGACTTTAAGCAGAGGCGTCTGTTCAAAAAATATGCAACAGTCTCTTCTTGGAGGTGCCGGCAGTTGTAGCGGTGCCTACAACTGTACGGCTACTAGAACCAACAGAGCCCATAGTGCTTTGCAGCCTAGTATAGGTGCAACCACTAGGGCTGAAAGAGCACGCCAGCGCATGTCATGGACAATAGATATGAACACCTACATCATGCGCACCTACTATACGATTACAAAGCTAGAAACAGACATGACAAATTACAGACCCACACTTCACGCCAAATTCGCACAACAGTACCCACACCTAGACATCAGTATAGAAAGGATAACAACCCAACGCAGGAACATAATAACCAGAAATCTCTTAGCACAGCCCATACTACAAAGGTTAAGAGATGAAGTCGCCAATGACCTAGTAAACACTTCAACCAGTGTGGCAAACCCTGAAGTGCCTGAAGCACCAGCTATTGGCGCAAGAGAACCGCTCCAAACAAGCATAGAACAAGAAGAGAGGAGGGACGTGGAGAAAATGGAAGAAGGTTTCCAATGTGCCCTGGCGGAATATGAAGGCTCGGATGCCGCATCAAGGCCAAGAATATCACGTCAACCGGCATCTTGGAAACTCTGCAAAGCAACCAAGATCCTCAATGAACATACTCTCTGCCACTACACCTACAGAAACACAACTCCCTACAGGAAATACATACTGCCATATACTGTGCAACTGTAGCGGCATCACGCGTCAATGGGTATGAAGTACGCAACGAAGACCGAAATAACAGAGGAAACAAAGCCCAACCACCATGGCAAGTGAGACGGTAAAAAAGAATAGAAGAGCTCCGCAGCAGCATAGGGCGAATAACCCAGTACATGCAGGGAAATAGGAGTAAGAAATTAGTGAGGAAAGTGAAGATGGCCCTTAAGAGAAATAGGATCCATACAAGACACGAAGAGCCCAATAAACATATCAGCGAATATCTGGATACCCTCAAACAAAAACTGGGTGTATACGCCAGAAGACTCCGAAGATACAAAGACTGTACCAACAGAAAACAACAGAACATGCAATTCCAAGCAAACCAGAAGGCCTTCTACAGGAAGCTCCAAGAGACATCAGCGAGCCAAGACAAGTACGAAGCCCCAAAGCCAGCAGAAATAGAGACCTTCTGGAAGACACTATGGTCCAATGAAGTACAGCACAAAAGCGCCCCATTGCAAGTTTCTAACACTCAGAAGGATATTCGCGCGTCTCTGAAAAAATAAGCCGGCACAGCGAAAGCAACAACTTAATGGCGGAAGAACAAAAGGGATGCCAGAAAGGGACTCTGGGATGTAAAGAGCAGCTTACCATCGACTCAGTTATCCTGGAACAAGCAAGAAAACAAAAGCGAAAACTCAACACCGCATACATAGACTACAAGAAGGCTTTCGACTCTGTTCCGCACTCGTGGCTCCTTGAAATACTCAGCATATACAAAGTGCATCCCTCAATCATCCGATTCCTACAGAGCAGCATGAAACAATGGAGAACCAGGTTACAGCTAAACACGCAAGACAGTAAAATAGAAACGGCCGAGATCCCCATCCGCCGCGGAATCTTTCAAGGAGACGCACTAAGCCCCCAGTGGTTCTGCTTGGCGTTAAACCCCGT
>QLNU02012063.1:0-13028 GCA_006491805.2 Dysdera silvatica | reverse complement strand
ATAACCCTCCTTGATAAATCGAATAAGACCACGTACTTAATCGACATAGCAGTACCCAACACCAATAACATACAGACAACCTACACAACGAAAATCACCAAGTACCAAGATCTCAGACATGAAGTACGAGATATATGGGGTATGGAAAAGATCCTCATCATCCCGTTAGTCATCTCAGCAACAGGGATAGTACCAAAAACGCTTGCGACGAATTTGGAGATACTCAACATTGACCCAAACACCTACATTGAAATACAAAAAGCCACAATCCTAAACACGTGTCACATTGTCAGGAAGTTTCTAGACATGGCACATTAAGAAGTGATGTAAAAAGAGGCTTGGGAACATGGCGCTCTGCCCGTCCCAAAGCCTGTTACCGCCAAGAATGGGCGAGGAAAACTTTTTTTTTTTCACTAGAAATGCTAATGCTGAGTTTGGTAATCCTCAGTGACATCTGTGGGATTTTATAACCTTGAATGTCTTCAAAAATCTGCATCAATAAATTTTGTCGAAGAGCAAAACTGGTTTGCCATATATGGCTGAATTTTATGTAGCTTCTATTATGATTCTAGAAAAAAAATGAGTATTATTTTTAAGATACCATAACCAGTTCTTGAGATATTTTTTTTTTTTTAAATTCTACTTTCCCAAATTTTCATATTTTTTTTTACATATATCTGTTTCCTCAAAGTCGTCTAGAGACAACAAATATTAACATACAGATAAAATGATACTTAGTTATTTTTGTTATATCACACTCAACATTTCTGCAAAATTTTGTGCAGATATCTTAAAAATTGTATGCGCTACCTCATTTTAAAGTTTGCGGAAAGTGAAAAAATCAGTATTTGAGAAACGGGCCTGATAAAAATAAAATACAGTATATTTGATGTTTAACGTAAATTTTTATGAAAACAATGGGAAGTATTCAAATGAGTTACCTCAAAAGCCTTCCCCACTGTAGGTAACAAATTATAGATGACACCACATCATAGAGAAACCAATTAGTACAAGCTTTGGCTTTTGAATCAACCTGGAACTAAATAGTGGTTGAATTTCTCATATTGAAATTTAGAGTTCGAAAATGGACTTGAAATTTGGAACTATGGTCTGGAAATGGCTCATTTTAACAATATTTTTTGACATTTTTGGAAAATTCCACTGTAGTCTGTATCTTCAAGATATGCACTACTGAAATATGCCAAATTTTTTTTTTTGAAAACTCCGAAAATTTTCACCATTTTTCACCTTATTCTCACCCTAAGTTCGTTATCTTAAACTTGTCTTCTGTGCTTAAAAATACGTTAAGTTTCGAAATGTATTTAAATATAATATTTCATTTACCTCAGAATGACCTCCCTCTTTCACGGTCAACTCTATTTTACGGCCAAATTTTTCTGCCTGGCGAGTGACCGTTAATGAGGGTTTTTAAATTCTTCTAAGGTCATCGGTTGATCAACGTCATAAAGAAGTTTTTTAACCTTTCTCTTTCCTATTTACTTCTGAACCTATCATCAACTCTAGTCAGAATCTGGAACTTTAAGATTTCAGGATGTTTATCCTTGAGTTCATGCTGTACGTTTCACTATATTTGTTTTTCCCACGAGCAGTCTAATCTAAAGTTTAATCTTAAATATTTTCGTTTTTTTACTAAGAGAAAACTGATAACTATTAATTGGATGCATCAACAACTTGAAAATTGAAACATTTTTCAAGGTTAAAATCGAGGAACTTTATTTTACTGAAGAGCGAAAAAGTGTGACCCAGGGGCCCGATATAGAATTCCATTTTGGGGGGATCAAAGACCGAATTTGCCATGGTCTTGGAATAACACCCTTCATTTATCATAAAAGTTGGAATTTTTTACAGTGAAAAAATATATTTTTGGGGGTTATGACCCCCGTGACCCCTCCCATGTGTCTTCACTTGTTGTGAACTATATAGGGCAGGGGTCAGTAGCAACCAATTGCAGGCTAGAAAAGCTTTTACTGGCATGCGGATTGATTTAAGCGAAAAAAGAATCGAATATATAATTGTCAAAAATAAAAAAAATATTTATTTTCAAATAAAATTTATTTATTTTACAAATTTTAAAGAGAAATGTTGCTAGATACTGGCGGGAAAAGTGCACAAAACAGTAAATCTCTGCAGTTAGATGGACTGAGCTTTCGAAAGGCGCTTTGATCCATTTCATGGGTGCCCATACGAGTACTTCTTTCTAGTGGGTAGGGCTAAGAAAATTTAACGAGAACTTCCAAGCGGCAGGAGGCCGAGAAACGACACCTCTTGCTCAAGGCTGTCAAAGGTTTTAGTAAATGTACATGGTACTAAAATGCTACAGAACTAATTGTACCTTATTTTAAAATGTGACCTCAAAAATTTTGAAAGTAAATGTATAGCTGAATCGGGCAAATCAAATTAGTCGTTAGGTGGGGAGGATCGAGCCCCTCTTCCAACCCATGTAGGCACCCATGATCCATTTCCATCCAAGACTTCCTTTTTTCCTCGTTTCAACTTTTTCAGTATCACCGAGGCTTAATTTCTAACAAAAAAAGTGCTGGAGCACTAATACTCGTATTATGATAAATCGATTAAAAAATCGGATGATTGCAAAAGAATTGATAAATCATATCACTTGTTTATGTCTATTTTTTGGACAACAAAATGCATGATCTTAACCGAAAATTCATTACTTTTTCATAACAGCGTACATTTAGGGGCTCCGGCAAATATTTAAATAATCGATAAAAAAGTTGAAAAAGATTGAAAAAGTACCGGTGCCGAGCTTCTGCGGGATCCCGCCCAATTTAAGCATTGACTATCACTCAATTTTGCTCATGACCAACACGTTAGTGTCAAAGCAAAAAGTTGATATATATATTCCTTTTTTAAAAACTTTACGACTAGTGACTAGGGATTCACACAGCACATAGCGCTGTTCGTGTTTGGTATTATTAAGTTTTTGTAAATAATGTCTCAAATATACAAATATGTATTCAAGAAAAAAAATCCTTTTAATTTAACCAGAACATATAAAAAAATCTACTTAATTTGTGTTAATTGAGTAGACAGTGTCATAAACATTTATGATTTGAGGAGTGACATGCGGCACAATTCGATGTGTGGTTTCATGCGCGCGTGACAAATTCTACATTATTACCTTGGCACATTACCCTAAAAAGGTTTACTGATCCTTGGTATAGACTGTATAAGGGAGGCCAGGGTTAAGTTTTTTTTCGTCAAAAATGCTAAGTGCTTACGATTTTCGTGACATACTTCGGCAAGTATAGATATGAACGTGCGGCATTTATCATTAATGTGCTGAATTTTTTATGGGCCTTTCAAGCATTTTGTTATACTTCATATTACTTCCATGATTCTGGGAAAGAGGGTGCGATATGATCCAGAACATGATAAGCCATAGGTAAGATAGGCTTAATAGGTAAAAGGGACGACGGGTGTGTTAGCACGTATTATTGTGCACTAAGCTAGAAGGTACCACTATACTTTCAGCAGCATGTTGGGCAAGACGGGGTGCGTGTTACATAATCCGCAATTAAAAGCTGAACTGAAAATCTCGATGAGAGCATAGTCCAACTCGGCGACTTCATCCGAACTGCTCTCACTAACTCCGCAGCATCTATAATTATAATTGGAATTAAATTAATTATTATCGGTTACGGATTATTTGTAATCAGTTTTAAACTAATTTTAATCAATTTTCAGATTAAATATAATCAGTTTGAAATTGTGATCTGAAATAAAATTACTGTAATCACTTTAAAATAAATAAGGGTATTCAGAATCAATCAATTGTAATTGGCTCGAAATAATGTTGTTTTACCCGCTAGTCGGCTTCCTTGTCTTGTCGCGAGTGCGGAGTAAGATGGAGCACTTTACAACTTTTTTTTTAAATAAAGTTCCATATTCCATTACAGTTATCGTAATAAAGCAAGGCACTTGTGATATGTGTTACAGCACTATGTTAGGATAATAAGCAGACCAACGTAATTTTTACGTTGTCTGTCTGATGTAATTAGAACTAATTTAAAAGCCGAGATTTTCGTCTTGTTCCGTGTTTAAATGATCATTTTGCCAGATTTTTAAAAATGTTGTAACATTTTAAAATTCTTCACTTGACGGAAAAGTACACATCACGAGGTTAACAGTATAAGGTGAGGTGAACATTTCAACAGTATAAAAGCAATGTCAAGGTTATTTGTAAAAACATTATTAAAATGTATGGATCTATTTAACTATGCAGGTTACGGTTACACAAAAACTTTTCCCCACTTCCCTAACTTTCCAACTTTTTAATAATCAGCAACTAAATTCGAGTAGGAATTATCACTGCCAATAAGCGTACAGTTGGCATAACTACAAAAATATGAATTTTATTAAAGTCAGTTTATGAACAAAATTTGATTGTGAACAAAGAATTTTCACTAATAAAAATACATAAATAAATATGTTAAAAGAATACATATTAAAAAATTAAAGAAGTGACCGATTTTCGCGGGCATCGAACGCAAAAACACGAAGCGCTAGACCGGTAATTTAACAACTAGGCTACCGATTGGCTTTCGGAAGATGTATTCTACTTTCATCATCATAAAAAAAAAAAGGAAGAATCGGCTGGGTACTCATTGTGGGTTCCCATGTTAGCTTATTTTTAGCGATTTTACCAGTTTTTTTGTCTTTCTGCTATTTTAGCTATTTCCTTTGTTGTATTTGCTAGTCTCTTTAGCTATTTTTATTGAAGAATTCAAGGACAGAATTAACGATGCTTTTAAAGATGCTTTCAAAGAGAATAAATGATTGAGGGAATCTCAAACGTGCTCAAAAATATTATATAACAAGGAAAAATATAACAATATTATATAACAAGGAAAAATAAAATCTTTCTAGTTATGACTCACTCAAAAAAAGCGAATTTTTTTTGCTTGCAAAGTCATCTATTGTATTGTTTTATTTCCAAATTGATCGTAATGCCGCTGAGGACTGCAAGGCTAAAGTCTTTCGCCACGTTAATTCACTCCCCTATTTAACAAAGCGAGTATTTAAGCGATAACGATCAGCTGTCGCTGAACATTACACGATATACAGAATGAATAAGGAAAAAGGTCGTAATTGTAGATCTGTGAATATATTTTATCGCATGTGCATTGTCTTTTGTACTTTCGACATACGAAACTAAAGGCACATGTAGGGAGTTGTAGCAGGAAAGTTAAAAGCAATCTTGCCTGTGTTATTTAGAACTAGAGATATGGGTCCGAAAATTTTCCAGCTTTAAAACTTTCAGGTCTTCAAATATTAAAAATGCATTTTCCTTTTAAAAAATGTCTTAAGTTCTAAATTTCTCCCTCTTCATGTACGTATATAATTTTAAAAGGTTTAAACATATATGATAAACCATTAGATACACATTAAAAATATTGCCATTGGTCATTCATAACATAATCATAATTTCTAACTCTCCTGACTACATGAAACAGAATCCTTTCTGAACATCAGCTTTTATTCTTTCAGCCTATTAAAATATATTTTAAATTTTCACGAAATCAGTTTAAATTTCATCAAATATTTAAAGTTACCAAATATTTTCAGCTGAAGCCTAATCTTTTTTGCACATCGCAGAAGCCAACGCCCTCTTATTCCTTTGAAACAACGCTGGAGGATAGGAATATGACTCTAAAAAAATCATTTTTACCCGCAAATGTATTATGTAGAAAACATTACTAAATAACCTATATGTGAATAAACCTGGAAAACAAGAAAAAAATGAACCTATTGAATAAAACAAAATTGATTATATCATGTTATGCTTTATTTTTCAGTAATAATTCTAAGAATTCCCATATTTTAGTTTTGAATTATATTTAAGTATTTAGTACAGCATGGCATTTTCGTATTCGTTAAAGCACAATTTTTAAAATCTCCAAATAAGAGTGGCCAGTATCATTATCACATTAAGCATCAACCCCTGATACTCTGACCGAAGTCTTGTGTAATTGCAGGTTAAAATAACAGTTAATACAAGAAGTAACAATAACGTGCTTAACCAATATTTTTATTCCAAAATTTTCTCTGGACTGGTATTTCTTCCTGAGGTGGAAGGGGGTAAACATGTTCTAAGAATCGCAGTTTGTTTAGTGCTATAGCATATAGAACAAATGTTGTTTAATAATAAATATTACATTACAGTAGATACTTAGTAATTGAAATGCTAAAAAAATTTTCTGTAAAACCCACATCACTAATCATGTATAACATAGTCATAATTAGTGTTTCTCTTGACTACATGCAAACGAATCATTTCTGAACATCAGCTTCTCTTTTCCCCATCCTATTAAAATATATCTTACATTTTCACTAAATCATTTTGAACATTAAATATTTAAAGTTATCAAACATTTTCAGCTGAAGCCCCCTCTCTTTTGCGATATCGAGGAGGCTCACGCCCTCTTATTTCTATGAAATAACGCTGGAAGATATGCATATGAATCTAAAAAAAAAAATTTTGACACGAAACAGTATTATGTAAAAGACATTACTAAATACCCTATATATGAATAAAACTTAAAATATAAAAAAGTGAACCTATTGAACAAAAAAATATTGATTATATAACGTTATACTTTATTTTTCAGTAATAACTCTATGAATTCTCATATTTTAGTTTTGAATTTTATTTATGTATTTGCACAGTATGATATTTTTGTATTCGTTAAACAAGAATTCTTAAAAGTGAAAAATAAAAGTGACCAGTATCATTATCACATTAAGTATCAACCCCTGACACTCTGACCGAACTCTTGTGTAATAGCAGGTTAAAATAACAGTTACTAAAAGAAGTAACAATAACGTGCTTAACCAATATTTTTATTGAAAAATTTTCTGTGGACTTGTATTTCTTTCTGAGGTGGAGTTGTTGGGGTGGAGGGTAAATATGTGCTAAGGATCTCAGTTTGTTTTATGGTATAGCATATAAAACAAATGTTTTTTAATAATAAATATTGCATTACAAAATTTTATTATGCAAAACCCACATCACTGGTCATTCATAACATAATCCTAACTCTTCCTTCTCTTGACTTCATGAAACTGCATCCTTTCTGAACATCAGCTTTTTGTTCCTACCCTATTAAAATATTTTTTGCATTTTCACTAAAATAATTTTGAAATTCATCGAATATTTGAGATTCTCTTTTACGTTTTCGGTCATTTTTAATGAGTATTCGCTGGTCTAAATCCCAACCACGATTAAATCTGCCAATGCGCATGGTCACACGCAAATCGAAACTAAAACTTAAACTAAAATCTAAAAAAACAACAACAACCCTAAAACGCAAAAAGCTTGCTTGAAATTTTCCGTCGCGTTTCTTCTCTTACATGGAACGAAGTTTACTATCGCGTTTATAGTTGTGCCGTTCATAAGGTTATTATGTATTGGGTGTGTGATTAGCTGCAAATCGTGCGTAATATGAAAAAAAAATGGCGTGTGTTATCAGTTTACTGACTTAAATGAGGGGGAAAAAAAGGAAAATGAAATATTGTAGGTAAAGCTATGCGAACAATGCCATTATAATGAAAGGATACTCGAAATCGTATGAAAAATGTCCAGAACGGATACAGTCATTGTATCGAAAGGTAATCCAACCAGAAGGATATAATGGTTAGTTACACCTAGAAGAAATTTTCAAGGATCACATACGGGTATGATTGTATTGTAAAAATAATAAAAATGATAAAGAGTAAAAAGTGATTTTGAGAAAAAGAGCGTTCAAGTTGGAACTTGGTAACATGTAATAGTTATTTTATACAATAGTGAAAGAAGTAATTGAAGAATTCTGATACGGGTTGTTTTAAAACACTGCCAAAAATCTATATTATTTTTTTAAATTAATACATAAAAAATCGATTTTTTAAAGATTTAAAGGTCCTGTTTCCTCTGAGAAACAAAAACACAACGAAATTACACACTTCTACTGTTACCACTCAACGTGCCTCGAAATACTTCAGGGCAACTCAGGCTAACAGATATAACACTAAACTGTTTATAATTTTGAATCAAAATTTGATTCAATTCTTTGATTCAATTTTTTTTTCTTTGACCATTAACACCCCAACAGAAATATTTTTACCTTTAGAAACCTCTGTGGTAGTCAAAAATCTCAATTTTTATTTATGGGATATTGACGATGACATTGACAACTCTACCAGTTGCGTCCATCCGAGTACTTTTAGGAGGTAGGGGAGGACGATAAGAAATCTCATTACCTCCTTCAAGGCCGTCCAACATTGTAGTAGTTGTACAAGATATCAAAATAATACAAAAACAGCTGATGCTGCTCGATAATTAACAATGAGCTAAAAAGTACCTTATTTTAAAATGTGACTGTAAAACTTTTGAAAGTAAACGCACAGCAAAATCTCGAAAATCGAATTTTTAAACAACTGTGGGGGAGGGGGGGAATCTCGTCTCATAGGCGTACTTAGAAAGTTCATAAGGGGGGGCTATAGGTTCAATGGGGAAAGGCTAGAGCTACAACTCACATATTCCTATGTTGAATATACAAAATTTCATTGCAAAAAGGGGGGGTTACAACCCCATCAACACCCCCTGCGTACGCCCGTGGCTTATCTCCCTGCTCCTACATGGACGCCCATGAAAATTCTGTCCTTAAAAACAAAAATCCTGTTAGTGTGAAGGAGGCTTTCATCGCGTAATTGTGCGTCATTTTGTAATACAAAAACAATGGCGGATGCAGAAATCTTTAAATGGGGTAGGGGCGGCGGCGATTTGCTTCCGATTCCTAGTTTTAGCCAAGTTACCAGAACTTTTCATTTTATATGATATAATCCCGGCTCGAGGGGAAGGTAATCGCCCTATCGTGCCCCCTTGGATGCATCAGTGCATAAAAGGCATATTCTGCTGTTTCTCTAGAAACTGTGGACAAATTTTATGGTTTTCGGCTGTATTGTGCAGACAGAAAGCGAAAACAATCTGCAATAACTGAATTTTTTAAGTATGCGACCACAATTTAAAATTTTTTCTTGGCACATTATGTAATCTGAAACAAATAAATGTTTACTAAATCATAATATATGCACATAGCAAAACAAGGAGTTTTCGAATCCATCTATTACATATAGAATCAAAGTTAAAGTTACGTATGTACTATTGTGTTTGCTACAAAACGTGTATGCTTTAATAAAATAATAATATTTGTTAAAATATAATAATACCCGCGGTGTCTTGACATACTACTCTAGTAGGTCAAGACACTCAGGGCTAAACGAAGGGACCCTGGTTCGAATCCAGGATGGGGAAAGCGTCTCTTTTTCTCCAAAATTACACAAGCTCTAGTTTGAGCTGTAATTAAAACGTGGGTGGCAAAAATTATTGTATAATAAATTTCCCCCACGAAAACTCACAAAAATCTCGCCCCGGAGGCTTTTCTGTGTTGACCATATTTGGCAATTGTGTTATCCCTGTGAAGGGTAATAATATCATACATCCTTATATACGGAGAAAAACGCGTTGTTCTTGTCCTCATTCGTTTAGTAGGTCAAGACACCGCGGAGACCCTGGTTTGAATCCGGGATGAGGAAGGCGTCTTTTTTTTTTTTTTCCAAAACCAAAAAGCTATAGTTTGAGCTCCTTACACCTGGGTGACAAAAAATTATTGTATAATCTTAGCTTAGTTTTCTATTAATGCAAAATTATAATCATTGGCGTAGAGTTATATGGGCCCGTGCCCCCTCCCCTCAATAATCTGAGTAGTCCGGGGTTTGGTTCCCTAGGCCTTAAGAGGTTCGGATTCCTCGGAAAACAGTAGGTCCCGGCGCAGCATGACCACTGTAGTCTTTGAGCCGTAAAACCAAAAAACAAACAAACAAACAAATCAATAATCTGAAATAAATTACGATTTTACATATACAGTAATGTATAAACACACATAAAATGTGCTTAGGCCGCCCAATAATTTTGAGAACTCTATTTTGATGATTATAATGCAAATAATCAAATCGAACTTACATTCCAAACATTCTATGTTTATTCCTCGAATGATTAGAACAATTCCCAGTGGAACACTCGTCCATTTCACCCTATTTTATTAAAAATAACACGCTTGTAAATCACTCAACTTTAACACAGCAGTGAATGGGATCATGTGATACGCTGGCAGGAAAATGGCGGTTATGCGCCAGCTCTCTTTTCTAGGTGACTTGAGCGTGGCTATCAAAATATCTCATGTCATTAACGACTACACCACCACGAAGATTACAAAAACTCTGCCCTGGTGGCAACCATTTGTCTTTGTAATTGTGCAATATTTAAGCATGGTAACGCTTTCATGAAAAACATGACTACCAAGGCGAGGTACAAAATGATTTCATTGTTACGTATATATTACGTGACATTTACAAGCAAATAGAGACCACCAGGTTGCGTTACGGTGTCAAATGAGTAAATTACTTATTAATTAATTAAAGGAACGGAAATATTTTTAATACACTACACAAAAAACCGTCGGAAATTACTGCTGGGATTTATGTATGTAAATTATATTAAATATATAAATTTGAGATAAAATAGCGCGAGAACTAGAGAAGGTCTCCAACGTAAGACCTTCCAATGCAAGTGTTCAATTGCATGTGCTCTGGCAACTGAGCTACGGCTTATGCTCAACTTCTCTCTCTCATTAAAATCATATATAAACTTCCTAAGGGGGAGGAATTGATAACGCATTATAAGCGAGTTTTTTACATACTGTTTTGCATTATTAGTTTAATAATAATAATAATAATAATAAATAATAGTAATAATATATAGACATAGATAGAGAAAGTGGGAGGATGTTATTAATTCATAATTTTTTCAATTGTTTTATTATTTTAAAGCGAGAAATTTTGTGGTAAAAGCAGCAGAAGATATGATGATTAAAGTAAGTTCCAGAATAATTTTTATTATTTTTACAGTCTTATCTTTACTGATAATATTTTTAACAATTCTTGTATCAATGTTTTTTAACATATTTTTGTAATAACTTTTAACATTTTTCTAATATTTACTAATATTTTCTCTTATTTTCATAAGTTGTCGTTGCGCTTAAAGTTTTTCTTTTTTTTTGTTTCTTCCATTAGTTACTAATTCTTCCGAATCACACTTTTTCTGAAAAAACTGTTGCACCTTAAAGGAGTAATGCACCTATAGGTACAACAGTTCTTTTGGCAATGAATATATTGTCATGAATATAATGTCATTTCATATTACAACATTAGTATTACCTTTTTTTTCAGTACTTCGAATGGAAGAAAACTTATGGAATAGACACAATCTTAGACGATTATAAACTACCTGAGGTAAGATATATTTGTTAAGGAAAGAACAAAGATGTCCCCGAAAACTGTTTTTTGGAGAAAGAGAATGAACAATATGTAATTTTCTGGACACAACAGCATGTTATGCTTTCCTAGATGCGTTAAGTTCCTTAATTCTAGCCAGCTATCTATAAACGATCTTAAAAATGCGAATACAAATGTCTGCAACATTTATGCCTTAAATTCTTTGGCTGTAAACTAAACTCCATAGTATTTTATACGTTACACGCATCCGTATTTACCAACCGATGTCTCTCCTTGTTCCTGTTGTCCAATTCTTGCATTGAAATCCCCCATGATGAGCTTGATATGTTGTTTCCCTTTGGTGTGTAACTCTTTGATTTCTTCATAAAATTCTTCAACCTCTTCGTCGGTATGGCTTGATGTTGGTGCATATACCTGTACTATCTGAAGTTGGTATCGCTGGGTTAGTTGAACAACAAGCCTCGCTGCTCGATCTGATGTACTTTCAACTTCCAGAAGACAGTCTTTAATTCTTTTGTTGATTAAGAAGCCAACACCACTTGTTCTTCCAGTTTCCGTTCCTCTATAATAAAACAAATGTCCACTTTTAAGTTCCACCAACTCTTCACCTTTTCTTCTAACTTCACTGAGTCCTACAATGTCCCATTTGATCTTGTCTAGTTCCTCTTCCAATTCCTGAAGTTTTGCTTCAGAAGCAAGGAGTCCCCCCATTATACGTAGCCAAGATCAATAAAAAAATTTTCAAATGATTCTTAGCACCCCCTGCTTTCATGCCACACTGACCGCTGCCTTGATCAGGAGCACTCCAGCACCTGGAGACTAGGGGCCATGGTTTCTGGTGTGTCAACATAATGGAGGAATTAGCCATAATTTCACCACGCTGGCTAGACGGGTTGGTGAATTAGCCCTCCCCTTCCGCCTTTCTATCCGTGCAGCAAATATTAATTTGCCACATAAATAGAAAGCTCAGCCTGCACCACTTGAAGGCGGGGTAGGACACTAGGTTACTGGCCTGGCCGGTTCCACACATCGTCACATACGTTCAGCGTGTGGGTCTCCTTCCAGTTAGATACCAGCAACCCTTTTGCAGGCCAATAACACAGTAGTGGCAAAGACATCTGGAATTCCGTTGTTCGATCCTGATCTGTGTTACTATGTAGTGAAAATAAGCCTAAAACTGCCTTTTCAGAACACTAGAAAAGGATTGGGAATTGACAAGCATGTGCAACAGATGAAGAACATCAAAATATATAAACTTTTGTTCAGCAAATTTTTTTACAAAACTTGACCATTCGGGCACTGTTGTGAATTTAGTGTTTACATCCATCGCGATTAAGATTTCCACAAATGGAATACAATGCATCATTTCAAGAATTTTTAAAATTATTTAATGTCAAGGGACGTCAGTCTCTCTATGGAGACTTTCTTAAATCAGTTAAATTCACCGTAAATGTATGTGTAGAATCCATGGTCGCAACTGAAGCGGCCGATTCTAGAATGGTTCTGAACTCTGCCAACAATATAAGAGGACTGATAGTATGTATAGTTTTGCACGTCAATGCAAACGATTTGCATAATTTTTAAATCTACTATTTAGTCAGTCAGACAAAAAAGCAAAATCGAAAAACGCATATCACGCTGAAGTAAGTGACAGC
>QLNU02012061.1:0-15696 GCA_006491805.2 Dysdera silvatica | reverse complement strand
AGGTCTTCCAAGTAAGACTCTTCTCTTCCGATTTATGAACTTCGTCAATTTTGTTTCATTAATGTTTTCCAGATATACTAATAATCGTGACGCTTACAGGCAGCATGCGAAGTGTTTTGCGTAGGGGATGATGTCAACATCAGCGACGTACGAGCAACCTTGCATTCAGATTCAACTTGGGCTCCAGACAAGTTTCGTCTTGTCCAGGCTAAAACGTCAACGGATATTTGTACAGGTTCTTAACTTTAGTTCTATACAAAACCCTGTATTAACCTTTTTAGGAACCCTTCAAATACTTTTCATGTATCGGAGAACTTTTCAAATAACTTTCATGGCTCAGGATATTCTTTAGATTTTTTTGTGCCTCAGGGTAGCCTTTAGATAATTTTTATGTCTGAGGGAACCCTTTAGATTATTTTAATGTCTCAGGGAATCCTTTAGATAATTTTATTGTCTCAGGAAACCCATCAAATAATTTTTACGTGTCTCAGTGAACTCTTTAGATATTTTCTGTTGTCTAAGATAATTATTTAGATAATTTTTGTGTCTCAGGGAACCCTTTAGATAATTTTTATGTCTCAGGGAACCCTTTAGATAAATTTTAAGTCTCAGGGAGCCCTTTAGACAATTTTTATGTCTCAGGAAACCCTTGAAATAATTTTAGTGCCTCAATGAACCTTCGAAATTATTTTATATCTCTGGAAACCCTTACATAAAAATTATAATATTCACAGTTCACAGTGTGTGTATGTTACGCTATGATGATCGGTAAGGGGTTCCTTTCCCTGTTCAAGCTTCACGGAAACTCGACCAAGGAACCCAACTATGAAGAAGTGACACATTTTTATCACTTTCATCCATAATGAAAGAAATTCGCCAAGATAAGACAATTTAATTTCATAGAACTAAGTGGATTCCTCCTGAATATAATTTATTGAAACAAGTTTTGTTGACAAAGTAAAGTGCATAGGATTAATAGATCTAAGCAGGTTTCCTATATGAATACTTATATTCTTGAGTATGGCGGTTACAACAATAAACTGCTAATTTTACAAATTTTAGAATAACTTTCTCCATTTTTCTTGTAGTACCTTATAACCAGTTTAACTCTGGTATACCTGTTTCCCAATTTTGAATATAGTTCACAAAATAAGACGAGATTTGCTTATTTTAACAAACGGGAATGGTTTTAAAATTCTATTGCACCAAATTCTAAAGGAATGTTTCTAATAGTTCTACAATTCTTTATAATTATACTTTTTTTTATAGTTCTGATATGCTTCATGGTTCTAAAATTCTTCATAGTTCTGATGATCTTTATAGTTGCAATACTCTTCGTAATCATAAAGTTCTTTACAGTTCTAATACTCTTCGTAATTACAAAGTTATTTACCGTTCTAATATTTCTTTATATAGTTCTAAAGTTCTTTATGATTCTAAAGTGCTTCATAACTTTGAAGTTTCTTATTATTCTAAAATTCTTTATATTTCCAAAGTTCTTTCCATGTTTAGCGCAGTATAGCCCAGATGCTCTTGCGCCATAAAAAAGCCAAACAAACAAACAAACAAACATACTTCTAAAGTTTTCTGTATAGTTTTAATGTTTTATCTGTAGTTCTAAAGTTTTCTGTACGGAATCTAAAATTCCTTACTTCTAAAGTTTTTTGTATAGTTCTAAAATTCTTGATTTCTAAAGTTCTCTGCTTCTAAAGTTTTCTGTATAGTTCTACAATTCTTTACGTCAAAAGTTTTCTTTATATTTCTAAAATTTTTACTTATAACGTACTTTATTTATAACGTTATTTACTTTTAACGTTCTTTACTTCTGAAGTCCTTTATTTTTAAAATTCTTTTATTATTAAATTCATTTCTTGCTTTCTTTGTTTAAGGTCTCGCACGTGGAACAAATAGAAAGGTGGTTCCTTGTATCCTGGACAAGAGAACAATTTTACATTCTGAAGAAGATAGGTATTTGTGCAAAATTTCGATCTAATTTTTTTAAAGTCTCACACAGCATCAGCGTTACAAAACGCCTTCAATTTTTTTGTCTACAGAAAAAGTTTACTTCTGTAACATTCAATTGCCTGTGTAAAGGAGTCTTACTGTTTTAAATATCAAAATTCTTATAAACATAAATTTTTATTTACAAGCCATAAGTATTTAAAAATATTATTTTTGCGTTGTTAAAAGTTGCACGTTCAAATGTATAAATAGGCATTAATAGCTTTACGTTTGAATGTATTAAAATTTTTATACAATGCATCAAAAGCGGGGTTATTATATAAATGTTTTATGTTAGAATGTATTAAAAGGTATTAATATAGTGTCTATAATGATATGCTAGGGTCCCTAGCTTTACGCAGAAAGTTCGTAAAGGGGGTTATAAGTTCAATTGGGGGGTTACAGAGCTACAACTCATATATTCCTATGTTAAATATACAAAATTTCATTGCAATGGGGGGTTACAACCCCCATCAACACCCCCTGCGTACGCCAATGGCTAGGGACCAAGAGAAGATTTCGTTGTAGATAAGATTAAATGTGATAGACATTTTATATCTGTCGAAACTACGGAAACTATGATCATAGGTAAAATGGCTATCCACAGATTTTACTGTAATACATTTGCATGTATTAAGTGCCACGTGTTTGAATATAGTAAAGGAAGTAAAAGTTGTAAATTTGAATGCATTGTATAAAAGGTAGAACAGTTGTAAATTTGAATGCATTGTATAAAAGGTAGAACAGTTGTAAATTTGAATGTCTTGTATAGAAGGTATTAATAGTTGTAAATTTGAATGTATTGTATAAAAGATGTAATTTGGAATGTGTTGTATAAAATGTATTAATAGCTATATTTTTTAATGTATTTAAAGACATCAAAAATAATTGAATATACTGAAAGCGGACTAAATTATACAGAATCCTTTGATTTCAATTAATCAATTAATTGGAATTAATCGTTAATAACGTGAACTTTACTCTCTCTTCTATAGCAGACAAACAATACTTGTGGAAATAAATACAAAGAACAGTCCCGTTTTAAAGTACTTTCCTGGAGACCACGTTGGAATTTATCCAGAAAATAGAAAGGAATTGGTTGAAAATATTTTGAATCGACTCAAATGTTCGATCCAAGATCCAGACACAATTTTTAGGTTAGAAATACGAAAAGAAGTTCGAACTTTAGAAGGTAATATATCTTTCCATAGAACACACTTCTTTTTGATTTTATGTCCATGTTACATTCATGTTAAATCATGTCATTAATGTCCATGTTGCATCCATGTTAAACCATGTCATTGATGTCCATGTTACATCCATGTTACATCCATGTTAAACCATGTCATTGATGTTCACGTTGCATCCATGTTAAACCATGTCATTGATGTCCATGTTACATGATGTCATTGATGTCTATTTTACATGATTTCATTGATGTCCGTGTTGAATCCGTGTCCAAGTTACATGCATGTCATTTCTGTTCATATTACTTATATGCGTCTGTGCCATTGATGTGCACCTTACATATATGTCAGTGATGGACATCTTGCATCTATGTCATTCTTGTACATATCACACTTACGTTATTGATGCATATATTACATTTGTGTATTTATATGGGCATTGACGTAAATATTACATGTATATTTATGTAATTAGGATACGTAGTGCCTTTCTGTATCTATGTCGTTACTACATATACGTACACTACAGCTGTGTTTTACACCTGTGATATTGATGTCTATATATATATGGGCGTTGATGTATATATTGTACCTATGTATATGTGTTATCGATGCACCACGTATTACATCATGTATCTGGTGTGAGCTAATGATCACACCATGCTTGAAATATAGATTTTCGTTAGCACATAAAAGTTTAAGTAGCTTTTAAGTAGTTTTTAAATAGCTTTCAGCGCTTAGTAACTGGGAAGAAGACCCCCGAAAAATAATCTTGTTAATTCCGTGTGCTGTTGATAAAAGCCGCTTATTTAATGCAGGAGTAATAAGTTCTTCTGCTGTAATAAATATAGGTTAAATTTCTGATATACTGCAAGGCTTTGAACTCTTTTTCAACAGCCTCGCGGTCCTATGTTTAAATCTATTATCGGAATAAGCTTGTTGAGCTTCGGATTCCTCTGTGAATTGTAGGTTATCTGGGCGTGAGGCTAGCAACTTCACCCTGAAAAATCTTCATATCCACTGTTACAAAAACCTGAAAGGGCAGGCTAAGGTTTTGTACAGATTGTAAGAGCTAGTGAATTTGCTTTACGTATATATTTCATTGATTTGTTTATGTCATGGATTCATCGAAGTCATCTATATCATATATATATATATACAATTTTCAGCGAATGCTGGCTTTCTGACAGAAAAATGCCCGTACTACAAATATGAGCCAGAGACCGTGCATGAGAACGAAACACACAAGCTTTACTGGGATAGAGCAATCATAACAGACAAGACAGTCCCACATAACCGTCCTGACATAACCCTCGTCGATAAATCGAATAAGACCACGTACTTAATCGACATAGCAGTACCCAACACCAATAACATACAGACAACCTACACAACGAAAATCACCAAGTACCAAGATCTCAGACATGAAGTACGAGATATATGGGGTATGGAAAAGATCCTCATCATCCCGTTAGTCATCTCAGCAACAGGGATAGTACCAAAAACGCTTGCGACGAATTTGGAGATACTCAACATTGACCCAAACACCTACATTGAAATACAAAAAGCCACAATCCTAAACACGTGTCACATTGTCAGGAAGTTTCTAGACATGGCACATTAAGAAGTGATGTAAAAAGAGGCTTGGGAACATGGCGCTCTGCCCGTCCCAAAGCCTGTTACCGCCAAGAATGGGCGAGGAAAACTTTTATATATATATACCAAATACTTACAATATGAACTCAGATCAAATTACACAATAGTAATAAAAATTCTCTTGAATAGTGTAATCATTAAAGATACCAATATCACACCCACATAACAAATCTATAGAACCAAGTACCCAAATCCCATATCAACACCATTAACCAAAGCCCAATATGTACCCATTTTAAATGATGCAAATGGAGTTGTTATAAAACACAGCATTTTTAACATTCCATTTAATATATAAATGAAGAATCAATAAATTTAGACAGATCATAGTTGGTCTGAATTAGAAAGAAGAATTGGACTTGCAATGTACAAACATTGATTGGCGTTATGAGCCAATAATCATGGGTTAAACAATGTTTTAAGGATCCAACATTCCCCATTCAATACAGACATTATACAGGGAGATCTGTTTGTTTATAACCATCCATGTGGCAGAGATTAAAACAAATTTTTTGTTTGAAAAAGACAAAAAATAGAAAGAAATAGAAAGTCGTATATACATCTCACATCAAAGTAACACTGTTGAATAACTTACAAGTAGCAATTCATTAAACTCAGTCCAAGCAATATCACAAATGCAAAAAACTATAGATGAATTTGTTCAGTGTCAGAAATATTTTAATTTTAAACATTTTTAGTAGAGTTTTTGCAAGCATATTTTATAAATAATAAAATAGGAAGTGGTTAAATTACCTTGTAATAGCAGTAATGAAGAAATTAAATTCAAACGCGTAACTAAAAAGATAGCACATGATCAGTCAAAGGCAGCTTTGAAAGTGTTGCCACATCTTATAAACCAAGCAATACCAGCTATCCAAAAGAAATGACAAACATGCGCTTCCATCTATATTTGAGAACTGCGATTAGATGTATTTAATTGCAATGATTATTCTTTATAAGAAACATTTAAGATTTCTTTCTAGCGATGAAATTTGCAAATGTCCTATTTATATAGTTCATTGGAAAGCCATTTAAAACGAAAGTTTTTTTAAAATAACTTATGCTTTCAGAAATGGCTTCAACACTATTTGAAAGCACTTTCTGTCTGAAGAGTTCACCTAAAATCAAATTTTTTATAACATGTTTTCTGAGACATGTGTCATATTGCAAGTACTGAACAAAAGCAAATGAAAATTGTTTTCTTTTATCGCATATTTGAAAGACAAATCTATTATTTTCATTGATAGTAATAAGTAAATCTAAAATGTGAACTCGAATTCTAGATACAGAGGTATCTTTCAGTGTTAATCGTGAGGGATAAAAATCAAGATCCAATTGATGCTCCATACCATAGCATATACAGATTATATCATTTATATATCTTCCAAAAAATAAATCCGTTCTTGGTGAAGATAAACTTTCATATTTATGTCAGCATAAATCTGCAACTAAAGAAGAATACATTACCGCTCGAGAAAGCCCTCTTACGAGTTTATAATAACCAGTGCCATTATATACCACGTTATATTTAAGACAGAAGTTTAGTAGTTTTACGAACGAGATTTTGTCAATTGATTTTATATAATATTCTGTAAATAATTCAAATTACACACAATAAAGGGCTCTTAAATTGATTTGATTAAATAGATCCTCAAAATAAAAAGCACTTAATAAAAGTGCGATTCCTATCACTTGAGTTCAATGTCTTTAAAAATTGACAACTATTTTTGAAAACAAAAGTATTTAAGGCAATTTTAGCATAAATCTCTTTAAGTGTTCGAAGAAGCACTTTACCAGCTCTAACACTATAAGAGCTAGTAGCACATGTAACAGTGCGAAAACCAATTGGACCTTTATGAAATTTAACAGTAAAAGTTAAGTATGGGAAGTTGATTGGAGATTGGATAGCTTTGAATTTCTCAAAAGCACCCTGTATGTGTTTGAAGATAGGAGTAGAGTTTGTACCCAGATTTGTGTATTGCCCTGTATTATGAAGAAATTTCTGTATGTTTGAAGCATAGAACCTCTTGTACATGATGGCAAATATTTTTTATTTGTTTTACTATATATAGTAAAACTTTTTAGACGACTACTTCCATTAAGCGAACGCCTCCTTTAGCGACTAATTTTTCTTGATAAGGATGTTTTCCCATAAACTCAATGATGAATTTACCTCCAATTAAAAACCATTCTCCCTTTAGAAGAGACCACATTATAGAGACTGAGAAGTGGGCGTGGATTTCACTTCTTTCTTATCTTTTATTTTCAATGGCGTAAACAGTTTAACGGTGACCTTCGCTTTCAGGATTTTATTATTGAGAGCGTTCAAGTATTACGTAAGCACCTTAGTGGGAGTGGGTTGCCGTTTTGCTTATTTTTCTATGTTAGCCAATGCTAATTTTTGCTAACTTGGAGGTGAGTTGAAATGGCCAAAATATTGCTTACGTAATACTTGAACTCTCCCATTATAAAAACTCATTTTAATTTAAATTCAAATTTAAGTCTCAGGACCCTTCTTTTGGCTTTTCAGGCTCTAAATCCAATTCCGGTGAAAAACTATCATCGAAATTCTCAGTGAAAGAAATACCTGTATAGTCTCAGCATACAATCAAATATGTGAATAGATTAATGGAAATTATAATATTCGTCGAAAACGATAAAAGGCGTGGGTATTGTATTTCATTTGTTTTCTGTGTACTTGTTTTTTAACTTTTATTCAATTTTTAGAAACACTATATTAAAAAGAATGTATAAAATTGTTTATGTATGGAGAATAAAATCAAATCAAATAAATTGCGAAATGTATATGCAGTCGATTTAAAAATATTCGTAAGCAGCCTTTTTTAAATATGATTCACTCGCGCTTTTTAATTTATCCAGTAAAATAATAAATATAACTGCATATAAAAATGCATAAAAAGCAGTTAATAACAATACAGAAACATCGATTTAAATATTTTCCTTTAAATATGAAAACAATAAAAATGAAAAGCCAATTAGCAGCAAACAAAAACCAACTGAGATTTTTTTTATTTTTCTTGGTTTCATGTTGAAAGAGAAATATTAAAATGCTTCTATATTATTACTTAATGTTTTTTATGTATTTTATATGAGTATTATTTTACTTATGTAAGTTACAATTATTATCATTATTTTTACAATATTATTCAAATCTCGTTATTAGTTTTGTTGGCCACTGAATGGTTTTTAATATTTATTTATTTTCATACTTAAAAAAATATTATATTTTTCTATATTGTTATTTAGAATTTTATTTGTATTTGCATATGAAGTATTATTTATAATTTTACTTATTTAGGCTATTATTATCATCATTTTTTACAATATTATTGAAATATTGTGACCCATTGTTATAGGGATGTGTTTCATATCTATATCCTATTTTTATTATTTTAATTACTTTTTATTTTATTGTCTATATACTTTAATTTACATAAAAATTATATATATAAAATACGTAAAACTACAATTTCTAAATATAATCAGTATGTATGGACAATTAAATACGGTCAATGTAAAGTAAACGTTCAAAAATTTAGAACTCTTGCGAAGTAGTGCCAAAATTGAGCCATGGAACTTGACGCTTGGATGAACTAACACATAAGGGACGCACCCACAGCCTTAAGCAATTTATATTTTATGAATAAATGGCAACCCATGACATGTGAATCATAAATCGATTGAGCTAGGGAAGAATCGATGGGATTATTAGATTCATACATAAATTTATGTCTGCACTCTTGAAACGATGAGAGAAAGCAAAACGATACTTACATCAATTACTTAATTAGTAATCCTCAATTACGCACATCAATTTGTACATTTATTACAGTTATCAATTGCTTGCGTTAATTCGAAACTAATAACGTAAAGCAGTAATTCTCAAACATTTTGTCCCAAGGAACTTTGTGTGTCTATTACGTAACAAATTACAGAACACTTTTGTCAATTTTATTTAAGGAAAATCTGGAGAGGGCTATAACGTTTGAACATAAATAAAAGAAAAAATAATGTAAATAAAATAAGAAGTTTAGAAATGACGACTATCGGGATTTCCTAGAGCCTACCACCATTTTCATTACAAAATCTTCACTTGAACTGGGTTTTTTAGAAGCTTTCCACATTAAAGCTTTGAAATTTAACCTTGTGAATGACCAAAATAGTACGCAGTTTTCAGCCGGGTCTGGTCCACTCTACTACCCACTACGGCCACCTTTCACGCGTCAATGTCAACAGAACCGATGAGGTAACAGCGCTTCCAAGAAGTGGCAACACGTCTTTGTTTACAACTTCTCGAAGAAGACCAACGAAGCCTGGTTGAAATGTGCATTGTGTGATTAAATTTTCGTTTTATACGTAAATACATCGTTGTTTAAAATATTCTATCATTTAACTTTGCGTAGTTTCGACAAAGTACATTCATATCTGAATTCGGTTTTTATTAGAGCGATAATATCACAGTTTGGCAAAAATTGGCGAATAATATTACTTGCGGGAGGGCATAAAGACTGAGGCTCGTGAAGGAAGACAAAGGGGCTATAACTTGCCAAGCCGTTTTTGCATCGGCTTTTTTCTCCGTCTTCTTCCAAGCCACTACCATGGTTTTGGTCCACTATATTCGATTGTATATGTATGTAATGTTTTAAGATATCATTACGTACCTCAGTGCTAACACAATTGCCAAATAATGGTCAACACCCAAAGTTTTCAGGTCGAGTTTTTGAGTTTTTTAGTGGTGAATTTATTACGTTTAATAATTCCGACACCTGTTTTTTAGCTCAAACTAGAGATTTTTGTTTTTGGAGAAAAAAGGGCAACGTTCCCGACTTGGATTGGAACTAGGGTTTCTCCTTTGAGCCCGAAGCGCCTTAACCGCAAGGCCATCGAGGAAAGGAACAAAGCTCCTTTTCTCTATATATGTAAGGCTGTAAGATATTATGACTTTTCTCAGGGCTAACACAAAATTGCCAAATAATGGTCAACACACTAAGTCTCCGGGCCGAGTATTTTGAGTTTTTTCGTGCGGAATTTATTATACGTAATTCTATCTTAATAAAAATAATAATGTCTCATAAACTTTCATATATAGAGAAAAGGCTCTTCATTCCTGTCCTCGATGACCTAGGGGATAATGCACTTCGGGCTCAACGGAGAGACACTAGTTCGAATCTAGGTCAGCGAAGATGCCTCTTTTTACCACTATAACAAAAAAATTCTAGCTTGAATTAAAAAACGTGGCTGTCGGAATTATTACGCACAAGAAATAAACTATTACGTAAAAAGTAGGTAATAATTTTCTCTATTCTTGCAAGATTCTGGATAGGGTTAGTTATTTCTGTTTTAAGGGTTATCATGTGGTGAAAACTACACAATTTAGAGATTTGCTTGAAAATTCCGGAACTGTTTTGTAAATTATTCAGTTATCCCTGAATGATGGTCGCAAAACTCCGAGGTTCCACAGAATACACTTTAAGATATACTAACGAAAGAAAACATTTTAAGAAATACTGAAGAAAGAATACACTTCAAGAAATACTGAAGAAGGGACACACTTAAAGAAATATTGAAGAAATAATTTACTTTAAGAAATACTGAAGAAAAGATATATTTTAAGAAATAGTGAAGAAAAATATACTTTAAGAAACAGTGAAGAAAGAATACACTTTAAGAAATACTGAAGAAGGAATAAACTTTATGAAGTACTGAAGAAAGAGTACGCTTTAAGAAATACTGAAAAGGAATACACTTTAGGAAATACTGAAGAAAGAATACACTTTATAAATACTGAAGAAAGAATACACTTTAAGGAATACTGGAGAAAGAATACACTTAAGAACTACTGAAAAGAGAGAGTACACTTTAAGAACTACTGAAGAAAGAATACACTTTAAAGAATACTAAAGAAAGAAAGAATACACTTTAAAGAATACCAAAGAAAGAATACACTTTAAAGAATACCAAAGAAAGAATACACTTTAAAGAATACCAAAGAAAGAATACACTTTAAGAAATACGTAAAAAAGCATAAAATATCTTAGAAGAGCAAGCACTTATTCATTAAAATGGAGCAAAAGATTATTAGATAAATGGAACCTATTTAAATCAGTTAACATCATATTTTTTATTTGGACTTTGAACGAAATACTTAACTTTATAGTTTCTGAAAGGTTCATAACGCTGTAATATTTTTAGGACGAAAAATAGATTTTCATCCTTATCATATAGGGGAATCGTTTAATTTACCAAAAATATCTTAAAATAAAAATCTTATGATATTCGTTAAACATCTTATCTAAAATCTGATTAGTCAATAAGCGGATTATGTAAAGAAATTTTTCAGAAGTAAATTTAATTTAGAGGAAATGTTATGATAATTTAAAGTAAGCTTCCTCCTAAAGCTGCTCGTACTTATTTAAATATATTTCAGTTTGTTTCTCTGCTAATTTCAAATATTTTCTTTTTAAATTAATGGGAATATACTTGAAATAAGATAATTCGTTTAACATGAAAAATAAAACGATGAAAAATTACGTGTTTTCGAAATATAATATGCTTGTATGATTACAAGCTTTTCCCCAATTTCTTTGTTACCAGTGTTTAAAGGCACTATTATGGGGTATATAATAGAAAAGTATATAATAGAATAGTAAAGATAGAATTTCAATATTTTGCAAAACTAAACATATTAAGGTACCGATCCTCATGATTTATTTTAATGCATTTTAAACAGTGCATAAACTGATGAAAAATATTCTAGACCGCGTGAATTTAACAGAATTATACTGGTAATTCGAAACACGTATGTGTTTGCAAGTTTTCAAATATGAAAGTAGTGAAATTATAGCAAAAAACAAAAGATTAGTTTGTACCCATCTTCAGAACCTGCTATAAGTATCAATATAATTAAAAATTCTATTTTTAACGTGTTTCGTTCATAAGCACCCACATTGCTCTCGTTAATTTTTATGTAAGATATTATTACCCTTCACAGGGATAACACAATTGCCAAATAATGGTCAACATACAAAGACTCCGAGGCGAGTTTTTGTAAGTTTCCGTAAGGGAATATATGTTCTACTTAATTATTTTCGACGCCCACATAGAAATAAGCTCAAACTAGAGCTGTTTTCGTTCAGGAGCAAAAGAGACGCCATACTCATCGTGTATTCGAACCAAGGTCCCTCCGTTTAGCCCAACGAAAATCAATTTTTATCTAATTTTAATAACAAAAACACCATTAAAACCTGCATTAAAAATAGCATTTTGAATTGGTTATATCTGTATAATCTGTGTTTGGTCTTGTTAAGGTTTTGTCCGTTTCGTAGTTCTATTTGAAAAAAATAATTTACAACGGCAGCTGAAAATAAGTATCCTTGTCAGTTGTAAACAATCCGTTCTTATTCCGGGAAATGTTCTTAAATTTTGCCAAAACAAAATACACTATGAGGCCACGATGCCGACACACATATTGAGCCGTGCGCTTTCAGCAATTATCCATACCTGATTTATATAGTTGGAAAGAATATAATACATTAACATAAGATAATCCATATGGTTAGGGTGAAAATTGAAAATTCCCTTTTTAAAATAACTAATTAAATCTAAACACCCAGGAGCAGATAAATAGATAATTAAATAAAAAACACATACTCTCTCACTATATATAAATATATTCTTAGATGTTGTTAAGTGTTTTTGTTTTTTCGATATTCTGCCGCCTGTTATTTAATTTTTTCAGATGGGGTTGTACCTCCAATTATTTATACACTGCGTCTATAACACTATGCCACATTAATTAAAATTCAAGAGGAGACACCTCCATTCAAGAGGCGGCACCTTCGTCCAAAGAAACCTTCATCATGGGCATAATAAGAAGTAAACAAGTTTCCTGTGCAAGACATCCATCCATCCAGACAAAATCAAATTCTTTGTAAATTCCTTTCAAGAACTTTAAATTTAGTTGTTTTTATGTGACCAACGAAAATACTTGTTAAAAATGCCTGTTGAATTAACAAAGGTGTAAAATTTAAATTAATTTGATTTTTACTAGTAAAAAACACTCTTAAAAAAATTCTGAATATAAATAAGGCACTTATAATTAAATTTCTTTTTTTTTTAAACGCAGGACCCCTTAACATACAAATCCACCTTTTTGTTTTTTTCCTACCTATCATATTTAATTTTTTAAACCCATTTTTAACTTGCAAACAAAATAATTTTGGCCAATCAATGTACCTAAAAACTGCTATTTCGCTCCCTACAATATGGCTAATATCCATCAGCAACCGAAACCTATAAAAACTTAAGTTTAGACGAAATCCCTGGTCGAAAGAAAATAAATAAATCATCGCAGCAAGAAATAGTCAACTCTTTGCACGTGCATAAACAGGTCAGACCACACACGTGGGTCCAGACCACCACAATTGGCCAACAATTGCAATTTAGGCAGGCAAAATTGCCGTCTAATACGTTAACAAAAGCCAAATGAAAAAGTTGGCAATATATTGGCGAGAATAAGGGTTTTAGCAGTCCTTAGACAAAAAAAAAATCTTCAAGATGGCGCTTACAAAAAGTGCGTTACAAGTCTCGCTCCGACAGAGAGACAGCCAGAGAGACAGAGCGAGAGAGAGAGAGAAATTTTGAAACACGAAGATGTAACCAGTGGACACCAGCCTACTCAAAAACATGGGCCATTAAGGGTGTAACATGTAAGTTAACGTTACCTTTCTTTCTCTTCTATTAATCGATAAATTATAAGTGCCTCCTCCCTCATTAAACTTATAATGAAATGTGCAAATTTTTTTCTGGTGGTTTATATACCCCAGTATGATTCTCATAGTGAAATGAGTATTTGAATTGTTTTTTTTTTAATTACTTATATCAGGTTTAAACACTGTAAAAAAATATGCCAAGTGAAAAATTGATTGTACGTAATAATAATAGCTCCAAATGCTTATATAAATGGCACTGTTATATTCTAAAGGAATTAGAAAATATATTATCGTGTTATAATATAAAATAAAAGGCAGTAATTATTGAATAATTGTTTCATGTCTGTTTTAAAGAACCTGGTGTTTTTTATTTTGTTTATGTTTAACACACAACGCGTTTAGAAAAATAACCTTAGTTATTTACTTAATTTTTACGGTCTTGCATTTGAAATTTTAGGTAAAAGTCAACCAATGTTCACTAACCACTATCAACGGCCAATTTACAAATTTATTCTGGGTAAACAAATTTAATATTTAATGTTATGGAAATGGGGTTTTAATGTTCTCAAATAGTAAAAAATTAAATCACAATAAGTAAAACTAACAAAAAAATTTAACCAAACTAATTATAAAATACCTATAATAAATCAATTACATTTCATTAATTATAATTATAATATACTTCATTTAATTTTCATTAATTATTCTATTTCACTTTAAATCATTAACGTTAAAAATCATCCTAAACTATAAATAATATAACAATATAAATAATTTTAAATAAACTAAATAAATATATACTAAATAAAATGTTTAAAAATATTCCCCCATAACACGAATTCAACTTTCGCACTGATATATGTCGTGCGATAAAGATGTACATACCTTAAATTTATGTGTTGCTTTAACAAACTTCCATGGTTTTTCTATAAAACTTTGCGTAGGAAGTATTGATATTATAAATATATTTGATTTTCTTGCACACACACACATGGAAGATTACCCATTTCTCTTGAAATAATCGTGTATAACTCTTGATATATAAACAATAAAACCTTATTATAACGGACACTATTAACTGACGTCGTTTATTACGGACAGTTAACAGAAATTTTAATACCGTAATAATATAGGTTTCTTATTTCTATTTTTGTTCAGTACGTTGAATAATCGGCAAATAAAAATATGTTTGCATATTATGAACATTTATGGCACCTCCGTCATTTATTCACTGAAGAAATGAGCAACAAACAAACCCAGAAGAGACTAACTTATTTTTTCAAACCAATGGATGTAAGAAATCAACGCGAACCAGGACCTTCTTATCCTAATGGCTATTGCAGTGTATACATACACATCTTTTTCAATTTAACCTATATTGAAGGCTGTTTCTCATTTGATATATAAAAAAAAATACTTTTTATAGCCAACTATGTACCGTACTTTTATTGATGTGTACTCCATAGCTTTATACCCCTATAAGAATTATTTGTAATAAACCGCTTTTATTAAAACGAAAAACCTTTAACTTCTACTAGTCCATTATAATGAGGTTCTATTATATATATAATTTATTTATAAAAAAATTGCATAATTTTTCAAAGAATTTATAAATAGACACGGATGGCATACTATTAACTATTACTTCAATATGCTGTTTAAATATACAATAACAATGCTTTTATAGTCTTGGCTATCAATTCTCTTAGTTATCAGAAATGTTATAAATACTTGATAATATACATCTGCCAATAATCACCCACTTTAAATTTAATAAAAAGAAAACCAAATTCAGAACTTTTCCTCATTTTGTTGTCCTCTTACGAGGACGTGTTTTAGAAAAATTTAATTTACTAACTTTGTGCACAGTGTTAACATTTATTTAAAATTTCCAGTTTATTAAACTTTTTTGAGCTTGGATATTAAGCTTCAGCATAGTGAAGCGGGTGCATTAGCTGTTTTACAAAAGTGTCGAATAATTTACTTTAAGAGTCAGCGTGAAATCTGAAAGTTAATAAGTGGATTTTATTTTTAAAGCAATTTCCTAGCTGAAGTGAGAAAATGCTTCAAAAATGATTATTTACAAATCCCATTATTTCCTATTTTTAGTTTCCCGTCCA
>QLNU02012056.1:6206-23060 GCA_006491805.2 Dysdera silvatica | reverse complement strand
ACGGAATCACACCTCATCAACAGAAAGCAGCACTGATCTGCACATAGAATGAGAGTAGTGTTTAGCATGTGAACAAACGTGTGCGGAAGAATAGATATGGAGAGGCTTAGTGAAAAAATAAAAATAAAAATATCAACCAGTTGGTGTTTACCTCCCTTTACGAGTACCAGGCCAAATTGAATTATAATTGCTTTGTTTTCTTTTCTTTTCGTGCATTTCTGTGTGTGTGTGTGTGTGTGATGTACAAAAAGAGAGATACTTGCTCACTCGCTTCGTCTCTTGCAATTTTTATACGTATCCTCTCTTCAGTGTTTCACTGATTTTCCTCATTGTCAATTCATGCTCACGAAACGCGCCAGGGAGACTTTGGAGCTCTTGAAAGTCACAATTATAGAAATGCGCTTCATTTTTCTAAGGGGGACTGGTGTGGATTTATGGGAGCGGAAACACAGAATGCAGGATACAGAAGATCCGCCTACTTCCCGTCACGTGGTGTTTTCGTTTGGTACATTCTGGATTGCGACGTCTTGTGGGTTAACATCCCAAGATTATTAGACCTTCACGGTATAAAATGACTCAATAAACGTTAAGACCTTGCGTTTAGTGCTCATAACGTCGTTACCTCTACTGGCAAATAATTCTATCCCCGCCTTCTGTTTTCAAATGCTGTCTGGTGCTTCGTGGAAGAACTATTAGTTAACCTCAGAGAATATGTCTGGATGTGAGAGCAGCCACACTGTAATTGTAGCTTTTGAGCTTTGGGGGAGGACATTTTCGGGGAAGGGGAGTTAGGAATTGGCAGCAACTAGAACATTTCAGGGCCAGGGCCTATATACTTTTTTTTTTTTGTAGGGAAACGGTGTTTAGAGTTGTGAATAAAGAAGAAGGCTACACCCTTACCATCAAGCGAAAAGATGATAGGAAAACGTTCAAGTATTACGTAAGCACATTTGTGTGTGGGGTGGGGGGATGTTGCTGTTGTGCTTATTTTCTTACGTTAGCCAACGTTCATTTTTGCTTACTGGGGGAGGGGTTGAAATGGCCAAAATATTGCTTCAGTAATATAAAATAAACAGCTTTATGGTCCTATCTTTGAAATTTTGGATTTGATTGACTTTTTCCATTTTCTTCAGGAATAATGTTATTTGTATAATATTGAGAGAAATATAAATAAAACGCATTTTTTTTATATAAGTTTCGTTATATCATGTTTTTATATTATATATGTTTTCTTTATGGAAATTTGTAGAACTTCTAACTTAATATTTTAAAACTGACAACAGAAGTGTTTCAGGAAGCCTAGAGCCTCAACAGTACTTCGGCTTTGATTAAAATATCTATTTTTCACATATCTTTTTCACTAATATTAAAATTCATGGTATAATTTATACGGGAAGAAAATATCACATGTAAATTTTTAAATTTTTCGGAGGCCAAAATTACAAATTTCTTCCCACATTAATATCATATTAGACGCTTCAGTGGTTATCAGTGCCGTATTTCCCAATAGGCTATACTAGGCTATAGATTAGAGCGACAAAATTTTGTGTATGAAGTCTGATATAACAAAATCAATACCAGACGATGATATAATCAGATGTTTTGGCGAGAAGAAAGCTAGACGTCATGCTTTCCATTTAAATATAAGTGTTCGATGGGCTTTTATTTTTTGCTAAAATTAAAATTTATTTCAGTAAAATTGAATTTGATTTATTATATACCAAGAAAAGATAATACTTCAATATATTAGTTAATATTGTTTAATATTTATGTTTCAACTTATGAGTTTGTTTGTCAACATATTTATTATCAATACAAAAGTTTTTGGCGTATATTGAATGTAACAATTTTTATGTTCAACCACTGATTGAGGGGGCGAACGGATAGGAAAGGGCGGCAAAAAGTAGCCTTGGGGCGGCAAAAATAGCCTAGAGGCGGTAAAAATGGTATATCCGCAAATGGTGGTTATCACTAGGCTAGTAATTCTTTCGTAGCGCAGACTTTTGTGATGGTTTTCGCGAATTTTAAAGTTTTTCTAAACTTTTGCGAACATCATATATATCCGCAAATTTAGGTTTTCTCCTCTTATTACCTATTACCTCCGCTAGAAAATCTTAATTACTAGAATAAGTTTTTTAAAATTTTATTTCTTTTACGATTGCTGCTAAACGTACTTTCACGGCTGGTCTCTTCTGTAAAGTGTGTTTTCAAGTATTTTTGCGAGAAGGGCAAAATACATTGCCAACATCCGGTATCTCTACAGGCTTGGTATAACAGTTGGTTTGTGAGGCCGTGCTTTTTTATTTCAACATTTAGAAGAAGGTACACGATTTTGGAGAAAAAAAAGACAGCAGTACTTTTTGTATTCCGGTTAAATTCGTTGGTCATTTTCAAGATAGGAATTTAAAAGACAATATGAAGCAGAAGGAGATTCAGACGCAGTATATTTCCGAAGATGTTTGTTTGTTTGGATTTTTTATGGCGCAAGAGCATCTGGGCTATACTGCGCCAAACATGGTAAAATCAAAGACTGTTGTAAAACCCAGTTCTCTGTAAAAACTTAAAAATGGTCGTTTAAAATGTTAGTGAATGATGAAGAGTTAAAAGTAAGAGTACGAGTAAGGTTAAAATAAGGGCATTGAGTTAAAATGTGTAAAACACTTATGGGTTCATTGCACACTTGGCAAATTGGTGATATTTCCGAAGAACTCACTTTATTAGAAAAACAGAGAATTTCTCTCACAAAATGCTATATAATTACCGCCGGACATTATCAATAATTTTCTTAGCAAGAATCATGAATGTAGTTACATCGCTGCAAAAAGAATTCTATCCACTTGCTATGAAAAAATTTGCCTTTTGCATCACAAAACGACGCACAGTTTGTAACGCCGTGAAAGCTTCCATTACACTAGCAAGATTTTCGTGTGAAGTGACAGAGTTGTCATCCTCAGTGTGCGAAAAATAGTGATTACTAAGGTCCGGACGTTGATTTTTTTTGCATTTTTGGCTGTTTTTCTTTTTAGGGCATTTTCGGCAATTTTTCCTTGTATTTGGTCATTTTTTTTACGAATTTTTTCATAAAAATTAAATTTTCGTAAGAATTACAAACAAGTTGCAATAACCAAAACAAAGATTTCTAGACGAAAAAAGCTTCAACAGCTTTTGTTTTCAATCAACTATATATATCAATCTCAGCCTTTTTAACTTTGACTTTAACGCCTTTCTCAGCTTTTATTTTAACCCTGTGGTCGCACTTCCCTGCTATTTCCTTAAATTAAGCATTTTTATTGAATTCGGAGGTACTTGAAAACGTTAATCATTCAACCATCTGTCAGTTATTTAAGAAATCTTTTACTCTTTTGTGGCCAGACTGGAACATGACAACGATTTACCCTTTTTAACGGATGCTACAACAAACATAATAAAAGCTGGAAAAACATTTAAATGTTTTTATCTAAAGCAAGTGCATGTCACTTGCCTTGATCACGCATTAAATAGGGTTGCTGAGGAAATTCAGGCAAATTATCTGGATGTAGATAGATTTGTTTCTAATGTTACAAAAAATTCTTGAAATCTCTTTATCGTATAAAACCCTTTAAAACGCAAGCTCCTAGTTTAACTTTGCTACCAAATCCTTTGATAACGCGTTAAAGAACATGGTTGGATGCTCAATGGATGCATATTTGTTACAGCGGAAATTTTGATGCTGTAAAGGCGACAGTAAATGAGTTTCAGCCGGAGTACGTAGCATCTCTTCAAATTGCGCGATGTCTGTTCTCTCAGGAAAAAATAGAAGGAAATTTGGCATACATAAGATCAAACTTCAGCATTTTACCTTCCACTGTTAAGGGCTTAGAAGCGCAGAATGGAAATCGTTGATTCAATTTGGTTGCATCAATAAAGAAAGCAGAGTATTAAAGAAGGCCAAGGGGAAGACTGGATACTCCATTGTTGCAAAAAATTAAACCATGTTCAAGAAAAAAACTCTGGGTTTCAGACTTTGAAAAAAATTTCTGGTATCTTAACTGGATAGGCATAGGATTAAACATAGGAAATTAATGAAGAATTTTCTATACGAATGAAAGCGTTTTCTTCAAATATGCTCCAATAACATATGTAAGTTTCATTCTGTGAGTCATTGTAATAACATATGTAAGTGTTGAGAAGAGCTTTTCAATGCATCAAAATTTGCTTTCTGAAAATAAAATAGACTTTTGACAACGTTAAAAAACGCATAATTATTCAGTGCAATTTTGATGTTCTTGCAAGTGATTAGATTACACATGATTAAAATTCATTTATAACAGGTATTTACTTCCTTTTTTTCTTCTCTTCTGACGTATCATGGAAAAAGAACGAAAATTCTGGTCTATTATATATTATATTTTCGCGATACTTAAAATTTACTCCGCAACCTCCCCGCGAATTTTGCCTTTTTCCTTCTTTCTGCGATAAAATTACCATCTTGATTATGATCAACACTTTCGGTTCTATTAGGCTGGATTTGATTCCCAATAAGATTGGTTGTGTGTGAATATATTATTCTTCAGAGATTACATTGAGCCGTATGCAGGGGAGGACTGGGTCCTCTCAAAGGGCTCATATCTTGGACTTTCGGAGGGCGCGAGTCCTATCGCCCATGAAGGCGCACCGACCCGAGGGCCGATGGGCAAAGTGGGCCAGTCCGCCCCTGGCCATATGTTCTATCCCAGTGCATCCTGACCTATAGCTCAATCTTGGAACATAAAATATACAAATAGTGGATTAGAAAAAGGCGTAAATGTAAATAATTTTAAAGATGAAGAGAGAGAGAGAAGTGTCTGCAAAACGTTCCATGTTCCAACTTCTATAAATGATGAACTGATACTTTTATATACATCCTGTTTTCAGCAACTTGTGTCCCTGTTAATACCAGATTTTTTTATGTGTATAATTCTGACATTGAGATTGTATTTCTGCTGATATTTATCTTGCCTCTGGTCTTCAGTTGAAGGTTACTGACCTATCTTACAGTTGGGTCATTCCATATGAAATCACCAAATTTAAGAAAAAATTGTAGTCGCAGGATTTTTAATTTTCCTAATTTTTATATATGTTACAGTACAACGTGAAAGTACCCAGAAAACAAATTTTGAGATCAATGTACCCCAACCCTTTGGAGATGCGGGTTCTAAAACCCCCAAAATCAGCTAAAATAAGTGTTATTTTAAAGTAACATAAATTGAGTAATTTTAAAGTTACCGACATATGATAGGTGTCACTCACATTGTAAAAACGAAATTCCCATAGAATAATTTGTTGGGAGGAGGTGTGGTGTCAAAGTTTAAGGTCACTATGCCGTTTTCGTCACTTTTTGGTGACCCTTTCATACCAGAAGGGCACTTAAACACAGAATGAGTATTTTTCTGGTAATTCTCATATATTGATAGGAATACAAACAAATAAAATATAATTTTTATGGTGCAGTTCTTTAAAATCATTAACACGATAGCATTGCTGATAGCTATTTCGATAGCGTTAAACAGCTATCGTCGTCAGAGCGAAATGGCGGCTTCTGTTTATGTCTATGCCCTATTCTATCTCATGGCCCCTTTCCATGAGACGTGGCAAAGAAATGCCATTCAGCTTCTAGGTTGAAGTTCCCTGTATGGTGAAATAGGTTTATGAAATTCTTTTTGTTTTTATATTGTCCTCCAGCACCATCTGTAAAATAAATTGCCTTTTTTAGATTGGGAAGGTTTACTTTTAAGATAAATAAGTTTTTTTAGAAATGTGTAATATATATATACTCATGTTGCCATTGTGTTCCGTCGAATCACTAATTACACAAAAACTTTTTGCTGTAATTTGTCATGATCTTTAAAATAAACAAATGGGTGAAGAGTAACCTGCCTATTTACCCAGTGGTACGACTGAATTTCATCTTGTACCCTAAAAGTAAAATTTTCTGAAAAGTTGCAAAGTATTATACTCTCATCAGAATTTAGAAGTGCTTTCTTGATCTTAAGGAAATGTGATTACTCTGTTGCTATGTCATGTTTTTTCAATGTTAAATTTATCGAGTAAGTTCTCTTTGAAATCTGCATAAGGCTCAATAATTGTCACTTCAGTACATCGATCAGTTGTAACCCACTGTTTATAGGATATTTGGAATACATCATCTTGGAATGCATCCAAGCATTCTGAAACCACATCTTGACCAGGACAGGGTGAACATCAATGAGACATACATTCTTCATTGTTCAATCTACAAACCATCTGTGAAAGTAATTCCTTATATGCATAATTAAGTTTTGACCCATCAATCATCATAATATTCTGATGTATACAACGCACATATACTGAATGTGTGCCTGGTGACCCAGCTAGGACACACCATTTAGGACGCAGTTGACAAAATTTGGAAAATCCAATTTTTGCCTCTAAATGCAATTCTTTAAATCTTTCATAGTTTTTTTTAAGTTGCAAAGTAGTAGCAGCTTTTTCCTTTGTTCTTTCTCTCACAAATTTTGGCGCAGTATAGCCCAGATGCTCTTGCGCCATAAAAAACCCAAACAAACAAACATCTCTCACAAATTGTTTCTCATGGTAACAAAATCTTTTATTCCTGGACACAGTCTGCTGCATTCGTCATCCTCATAAAAACTGATTACTTGGGATAAAGTATTTTCTGAAGTTTTCTTGCCACTTTGTTTTTTGTGAAAAAAACTTGATAATACACCATATTCCTGTACCATTTTTCTTGTTGTTCGTACAAGGTATACACTGACTGCAAATTTTGGAGACTGACCATGATTGTGGAAGCAAACTAATGATTCTAATCTTTCCTTCAAAACTAGTAACATCATTCATGTTTGTTTTAACGTTTGAAATTAATGTTTCTTATTCATTATGTTTTGTCTTCTTTGATTTTGAAGTTCTGGATTCAGTACAAACCTTAAAGGAATCATGTAGTTTTTGAGAAACCTTACCAGGAATTTGGCTAACTTTTTTCTATGACAGTACATTTTTCTGTTGGCAAAGTTTGAGCTGTAAGTGGAGAAAATCCTAAAATGCTACATGCTTGATTAACTGATTCCAATTTAATGTTTTGGTTCATAGAAACTGTTGTCGTCAGTTTCAGCATCACGGTTTGAAATGTTAGATTCAGAGTCCAATTTTTTGTACTTTATCTTCTTTCGTTTTCTCGTTCTATGAATCTGGCCACTCTCAAGATCTTTTTATGACAGTTGGTGCACAGATTTCCCAGCAATAAGCTGTAGTTCCAGAAGTGTTCATCTACAAAGTTGAGGGTTATTTCACACAGTGGTTTCTTTATTTTCTTTTTGCGGACACTGTATGAATTACAACATGTATTTCCATATAAGTAGTGGTAATTATCCACATAGTTCAATTTATGTTGCATGCATATACTTTGAATTTTACCTTTTATTCTCATTTTTAGTAATTTTTGTTGTTCAGGTGAAAACTCAGAAATTTTAATCACTGTTGAAGAGCTGCATGAAGCATTAATACAGTCTTCCTCCATCAAGACAACAACACAACACTGCATATTGACTGCACATTCGATGTACCAGCCAGAAATTTGTGCCTTTGCAGTGTATAAATCAAGAAATTAGATTATAAAACTTTAATCTAATTCAGGAAAGCTGATTTAAATAGAAATTATATATATTCATAACATAGATGTTTAAGTAAATTTGAAGCAAGTAAGAGATTTGGATGTTTCACTCTCAAAGATTCTAAGCTGACTGAATTAACAAAAAGGGAACACATTTAAACAAGACGCATTTAAACTACAGCTACATTATAAGTAATATCAAGGATGGTCTGGTCTTTCACAGCAGACATGTTACTGAAAGGGCCATGTGGTATTATTGTCCTCAGACTGGTGCATTACAGTTTTGAGGGTTTGGGATAACCCCACATCTATGAAGTTATGATGCAATCAAATAAACATATTTATCCCACAAGCTGATATAATAATTCAAATGATGCATTTTGAGTTTTTCTAAATAGGTATATTAGGATTGTTACTAATGGATCACTAATTCTGCAGCCATTATTGTAATATATACCACCAGTAATAATGTATAATTAATATTGCACAAAAATATATTAGTTTATAATTGCAAAGCTTTTCTAAAACTCTTAAAACTGGGTATGTAGATAAACTTTCCTTTAAATAATAAAATAAAAATAAAATACCTACACATAATACAAATAAGGAATCCTGGAGGCGTTATTTAGAAACAAATTGAGGGAGGGGTTTCAGTTGCACAGTAACAATAACCAGCCTTATTATTTTCAAAAATAATTATATATATTTTTTAACATGTTAAAGTAAAACGTTTATTAAATGTATGCATTAGGTTATCATTTCGTATTCAATTAACTGCTAAAATTATGCCCATATTGAATATGTGAAAGGCAAAATTGCAGATAATTATTTTTCGGAAACTATGCTAAAACAAAAAATAAAACTTTGAGAATATGTAGATATGCAAAAGAAGATTGTCCTCAGAAAAAATCAGTAGATTTAAAAATACAGTTTTTTATTTATTGCATCTGAAATATCACCAAAAACGGAAATTCTAGCAATGTGGCGGTTACAAATTAATTTCTGATTAAAAAAGGGAAACACTACAGAAATTGAAATTTGCTTGAACATTCTTATCAACATATGAGGATTATCAGAAAAAATATTCATTCTGTGTTTAATTACTTTTCTGGTATGAAAGTGTCGCCAAAAAGTGACGAAAACGGCATCATGACTTTGAACTTCGACCCCATCCCTCCGTCCAACGAATTATCCTACCGAAATTTCATTTCCGCAGTATGAATATACAGGTAATTACCTCTACTTAGACACCTATTATATGTCAGTATCTTTAAAATTACTCAATTTGTGTTAATTTAAAATAACCTTTATTTTACTTGTTTTTGGGGGGTTCAAGGACCCACATCTCCAAAGGGGGTGGAGAAAATTAATCCCAAAATTTGTTTTCTGGGTGCTTTTATGTTGCACATAAAAAAAATTAGGAAAATCAAAAATTTTGCAACTACAAGCACTTGGTGAATCCACGTGGAATGACTCAGTTGAGCTTCGTTCGGTTTCGACGAAGGCGTCTTGGATGCCACATGGAGCGTCCCTTGATATATGTCCTATCGTAAAACATCCCCACTTTCTACTCTTCCTTCGACATAAATGAAAAAACGCATGCGGCGTTTTCTTGATTTGGGAGCCATGTTTCTTGTAGTCTGGGAAATGTTTACACGAAAACCATCCATTCCGTGCTAAAAAATTCTCAAAATAAAAATATCCAGCACCAAGGATTCGCATTTGAAGTCTTCGAGACACCATGCTATAAGAAAGTGTTAATGAAAGCATGGAAAGTCTTTTTATCTGTCGGTTTAATGTCCGCACTGTTAAGTTGTTATTCTATTCGACTTGTTTCGCTTTTTGCATTTAAACTTAAACTCGTCTTTGTCATCCCCGGTGTTTCTTTTAACTGGCTCTACGGGCAACTTCCACCAATTTTCATTTGCCGTTAACATCGATACAAAGTATAATGTCACTTTCTTAATACGTTTAATAATGGCTCCTGCCAACGTGCTTCCATATTTGTTATATAGATATAGTTTAATGTATTGTTCTTTTATGATACGTTGTTAAAATAAACACAATAATTATGGCACACAAGCTTTTGCTCAGACTAGAGCTTTTTTAGATACAGGAGGAAAAGAGACATCGTCCCCAACCCAGATTCGAACTAGGGTCTCTCCGTTGATCCCGGAGCGCCTTAACAACTAGACCATCGAGGACGGGAACGAAGCCTCCCTTTCTCCGTATATATGGTTGTAAGATATTATTACCATAACAAACAGTTATTTTTGACACTAGCGTAAGGTTTAAAAACACGACGTTTCGGGAGCCAACTGCTCCCTTTGTCAAGTGAAGGCAGAATGGACAACAGCAGAATGATAAAGGGAGCAGTTGGTTCCTGAAACGTCGTGATTTTAAACCTTATGCCAGTGTCGAAATATCTGTTTGTTATGGAATCTCCTGCTGAAACCCTGTATTGTTTCGATATTATTACCCTTCTCAGGGATAACACAATTGCCAAATAATGGTCAACACATAAAGCCACCGGGGCGAGTGTTTGGTATGGCAATTGTGTTCTCTCTCCTATACAAAAAACCGCTCTAGTCTGAGCTAACGCGTGGGTGTCAGAATTATTGCTTGTAATAAATTTCCCACGAAAATTTACAAAATACTCGCCCCGGTGGTTTTATGCGTTGACCAACATTTGGCAATTGTGTTAACCCTAAGAAGGGTAATAATATCTTACAAAATAAATTAAGAATAGATTATATATAAATGTTTCAGAATGTATATATGCATTTATATATAACTCCAATTCAGAACATTAGAATAATGAAAATAAAGCATATAATGGTTTGATATTTGCATTTATTTCAGTAGAAACGACTGCTTGAGAATTTTAAAGTGCACCATCACATTCTACATATTTTGTAAATGAGTATAATATAAAAAATAGCATGATATTGCAAAGTTTTTATAATAAATTTTTCTAAAAATTCAAAAACTTAGAACAATTTTCACAGCGGTTCAAAAAATTAGAATAACATGAAAAAAAATAGTATAATTCATTTAAACGACATCGTGAATAGTTAGTATTTAGTGGCATCTCCCTTGGCTTTAATAATGTCACGTAGACGATCTGGCCTATACTGTGCACTAATTTTTGCAGTCATTTTTGCTGATAGTTGCCTAAACGGATTTCACACTTTCCATGAGTTCCTTTTTGTCCCCTTTGGACCTAAACCCTGAAGGTGTTTCGTCATTAAACCCCACATATTCTTGATGGAGTTTGAATCGGGCGAGTTGGTCGTCCAAGGAAGTATTTTGATCCTATTGTTATTAAGCCAGGCAGTGGTGTCCTTGGACGTGTGGCAAGATGCTGTGTCTTATTGGAAGATAATCATCCTCAAATAGATCTTGCGATCATGGAATCATAAAATGCTCAAGTACCTCCTTGTATACTTCGGAATTTACCCTTCCTGTCAAAATACACAGCTTTCCTAAGCTCTCAGCACTCATACACCCCCAAATCATGACAGAGGTTCTAAACTTCACTGAGCGTTTCAAGCACGGGCGCCGTTATGGGGCAGAGGGGACCCGTCCCTCTAATGTTGGTGTTAGGGTTCTAAATCCCCATTCAATTTCAAACAAAATGCCTTCTGGCATATTATCCCCCCCTTCCAATATTTTTAGGCCGTCAGCGCCAATGGTTTCAAGCAATCTGTAGTAAAAGCTTCTTGCTTGCTACGCCAAACACGGTTACCCTGATGATCTTGGGAAACGCAAAACATCGATTCATCACTAAAAAGTACGTTATTCCATTCCTAAATACCCCATTGCAATCTGTCGTTGCACCACCGTACTCTAGCCCTTTTTTGCTTGCAAGTAAGTAGCGGCTTCGTCTTGGGCATACGTGATTGAAAATCAAGTTCATGGAGTCGTCGATGTTGAAGCATCCACTCTTTGTTCTCGCCACTTTCTACTTACGAATCTCAGGCTCCTGAAGAGGTTTTTAGTCACGATACGTTTCAGCATTCTGTCTTGTTTTAGTGTGGTCATTCGTTTACAACCACTATTGGCACGATTATTTTTAAAATTTTGATTTCTAGAATAATTTTTTAAAATTTTATTCACAGTTTCTTGAGAGCAATTCACTTTTTCAGCAATCATCTGTTGACTACCTCATTGCGTAGCGTCACAATCGCAGTCTTACTAGTGTCCGGTATTCCTTTCATGCGGCCCATTTTTAAATCCCAACTAACCAAAGCTGACTTTAAAACAAACCTTTGTACTCATACTAGTTCTACAGTGGCCCCATTTATGCAAATTTCATCATCAATGCTGACTAATCACATCATTTTACAGATATTCTAATATTTTGAATCGGCGCTGGGAATATTCCAATTTTTTTTATAAAATCTCTATTAACTGTTTAGACACAAGGTAACAATATATATATAATACGTCAGCTTATTGTGAACGCTTAATAATTTTGTCGTCCGTCTCCGTTGTTTATTTTACAGATATCATGCATTTTATAATACAATTCAATGCCTTTTGGTTATTCTAATATTTTGAATTGTAGTTGTACAAAGAATATATTTTTAAGTCTTACTATTAAAACTTACATTTTAAAAATACGTCAATAATCCGCGAAAAACTACATTTATAACGATTATTGCTTCCTAAAGTTTAAAAAAAGTAAAGGAAAATATATTTTTAATATTCTCTTATTTATGAAGATTTTGGCAAAAGAAAATCTTTTACCATTTGTTTAAAAAACCCTAACGATACTTACTTTTCATCATCACAACTGAAATTTTTTATTCACAATTAAAATAATAATTACAAATTTTTCCCTGCACTTAATACTGAATTTCTTTCTTTGAATGTTTATTTGGTTTATCGTTAAGTTTTTAACAATTAAGTCCATATATTAATGCTGTTATTGAACTATAACGCAAATTTTTAGAATCCATTGTTGAATGATATTTTAATTTTCTGTCTCTCTCTCTCTCTCTCTCTTTCGCATACACGGGACCGAGGACACGAGATATGGATCCCTGCCCCCCTCCCCAACCAATTATGTTTAATGACAAATTACATTTGTCATATTATTAAAGTTCGCGCTGGGCCCCCACTTACAATCTTGGGACTCTGGGCATTTTCTCTCTTTGACCCACTGACTCCGGCCCCGCACACACACACACACTTAAATAAAGCAGAGAAATTCCCACTTTGTCGAAGCCATAAATGAAAATTTACGTTTTCCAATTTGGTTAATTTTAACTTCCGAAAATTTTTGTCAACAAAAATTTATTAAACAACATGGTGATCCATTTGTAGCTCTAGTTAAAAAAAATAGAGTGGTTTGCCATAGTCGTTCATTTCTTTGAATTCTATACGAATTTATAAAACACTGGTCCTGAGGTTTTCTGTGATAACCATTCGATGTTTGTGCTAGCCCCGAGCGCCAAATAATAACATTCTATAAACAAAAATTTATATTTACAAAAATGAATCGAATTGGTCAACAACTTACAACGTATAAATAAGAGCCTTGCGTCTTGATCAATCCTGTAAGTTTTGGAACTCCAAACCTCTAAATTAGTCGGCCTTAGCGAGTAGCTAGCCTGTATACTGTATGCACCTATGTAATATTAGTAAGTACTTTTTTTATAAGAACCACTTAATAGTATCATAATGAAGACATTCCGGGAGGTAGTACATAAAAGAATTGTCGAAGTCACATATATTTTACATTTTTGACATCCGATTGGTGTGGAAGATTTATCGATTTTTAGGTAGGGCTTCAGAATAGCGATGACCACACGTAGCATGAAAAACTTAATTGCATATTATCGAATTGGAAACGAGTTTTTCCAAAAGTTTGGGATATAAAAAGAGGCAGAAGCACTCCACACACATTATTTCTGGCGAAGGAGACCTTCTGACACGTTCGAAAGCTTGGGTGATCTATTTCATTTGCCATTTTACCAATGTTTAACTTTTTGTATGTAAATTTCTTCCCTTGCACTTTGTAATTTATTCTTATTGTACTGCATTACTTGATGTTGGAAATAATTTATCTGTTTTGTTATAATATTCTATTCATTAGAAAACTAGCTTGTATATTTTCTGTGGAACGATTCAATTTCCGGAAAAATTGATAATAAGTTAGATATTATTATATACGAATATAAGGATGATTTTTCCAGTTCAGTCTTAAACGTCGGATTTTCGTTGACTGTCATGTTCGGTTCTGTATGATGGAGCATCCTGAAATAAAGGGAGAATGTTTTTTACACCTTCAAGAGGAGGTGGCGGAAGTGGGGGGCGATTCATCCCCCCCCCGGCGATTTGCCGAAGGGGCGACGACCCTCCAGGAAATCTTGCTATGATCATTGGCGAAACTAGGTGGGGGCCGGGGAGGGCGGGCCCCCCAGAAGGCCGACTGCCCCCACCCCAGAAAATTTCTCGCATTTCATTTTTTGTATTATGAAAAATGTTAGGCGGGTTAGTGTTAAAGCTCCAGCTTTCCAGCCAAAATTTCCTAAAAATACAAGTATCAGTCGTGTGTGCTTAAACACGTGGGAAAAGGAATCTTCCCAGCGACTACTTCCTACTGCTGAATAGGAAGATGGCTATATGTGCAATATTCTAACAAGGAATCTCACGAACTGTCAAGGCTCGATTTTTCTGAATTTCGGTTTATAGGCCAATATGACCGAGTATATGAAAGATCCAAAATCAAATTTGGCCCAATCGACCAAGGGGTCGAGCTACGGCCCACTGAAAATAGAGCTCACCCTACAATGGTGCTTCGCTGCATGACAGGTGAAAACAGTGTTTTGGCTTGCTGGGCAAGCATTAAGCGCTAAACGTTATCGTAGAAAAAATAATACATATGAACAAAATATAGCACATATTTATAATAGTCATTTTAGTCGTACCTTAGACAATTATACATTGTGTATGCTGGTGTAAAAGTAAAAAATATTTGAAGTTTTTACCTTACTTTTGCATAACTGACAAACTTTGAGATCATTTTTGGCGAAGAACTCGAAAAAGCCGCCTGGTACGTAAACCAGTCTTGAATAAATATCCTTCAATTTTCAAATCAGAAGCAATCATCACTTGCCTGTGCTTTCATCACCTTTGACCTTTTTAATTTTTTTGTTGGAAAGCGTGGAATTTCAAGCCTTATTTGTCACCATGTCTTCCTTTTCCACCATAGCAAAATACTTTTTTCGCATTGTTTGTGAAAAATAAGGGAAGCCAGCTGATTTCGTATCAAATTATGAGATGGATGTTGGGAAAGAAATATTTACATTTGCTGAAACTTTGATAATCGGGTTAACATACGAAATGAATGACGAGAATGCACTTGATATTTGTTTAAATGGATGTAAATTTATGTATGATGCAATATAAGTATGATGCAATACAAGGAAATTAAATGAATGATGAGGAATGGGATGAACAAACTAATTTGCCGTCACGCGTAACTTACACATTAGAAGACATGAAAAGAATTTCCATGGAGTGGGTCAGGAAAACTACGTTCCTTGAAAAGCATACAGCATCGCTTTAAAGACAACATGCTTTCACATAGACAAATTTATCGCTTTCAGGATTATGTTGCTTCCCAGGGTACAAGATGTGAAAAACTGTTAAGGATTAAAGACGAAGAATTTGAGAAGTTTAAAAATGCCCGGGAACATGTTTTATTAACAGTTCACGATGACGATTTAAAGTTATGGTTTCTGAATATTGCAATGAAAGAAAACCTCACAAACTTTAGCGCAAGTGATACTTTTCTATTGAAATTCGAAAAAGAGCGTGGCGTAACAAGTAGAAGAGTCACCAAGTTCGTTACGCATGAACGTACTATGCACACGACGGCTTTGGAAGATAGAGCTATAGAATTTGTCCACGTGGTTACAGATGCAATGAGCAACTATTCTTTTGATGAGGTTTTAAACACTGACCACAGCGGATTCACTAAAGAACTGGCATCTACGCGCACTCTGTAGATTAATGGGGAAAAGCACACTCCGAATACCATTCAATCTTCTCACGCCATATCCCATTCCGTAATAATCCGACCTATCATTTCTGCTGCTGGACAATTATTGCTGCAATTTCTGCTCATCCATCAGGAACCAAAGGGTGTCATCGGTCCACGCGTACAGGAAAAGTTATTTAAACCCACTAATGTTATTCTGGAATGTTCCAAAAGTGACAAATCCCCTACCGAAATACATAAGATGTTCCTCAGCGAAGAACGAACATAACATCAAAAGTTCTATTAATTATGGATTCGTAGACATGTCAAATGGACGAATATATATTTGATAATGCATTTAGTCAAGCCAGCCTTTCAGAGCAATCGAAATTGATGATTATACCACCTGGAGCATCACCCCTCATACAGCCATGTGAAAGTAAATTTCTTTCTTCAATGAAATATTTTGCTAAACGCATAACACGATTTTGCCTTTTGAGTTAGGCCCTGCGGTGGCGCAGTGTGGTAACGCGTTCTCCTATTGCGCGGCTAATCCGGGTTCGACTCCCAGCAGTGCAAAGAACGCTTACTCAGAGATCTCATAAAGATCGCACTGCTCACTGTAGTCCGGGGTTTGGTTCCCTAGGCCTTAAGAGGTTCGGATTCCTCGGAAAACAGTAGGTCCCGGCGCAGCATGACCACTGTAGTCTTTGAGCCGTAAAACCAAAAAGAAAGCGAAAGCCTTTTGAGTTATTATGATCACGTAAGCTCATCAGAAAGCAATAACATCAAAAAATTACACTCGCTCATTTACAATCAGCTGTCTTCCCCAAAATTCTGAAATATGATAATCTATGCTTGGTGGAAATCAACGTACCCGGTAGCCAGGTCCGAAAAGTTCTTCAATGTGCAAGAAATGTTTTTTAATTTCATGGACCAAGTGTGTCACAAAATGGACTGCGATAGCAGTTCATTCATTTGTTGCAGTCATTGCTCAAAATTATTATGCTTTTCTCATTTTTTTTATTGATCTTCATTTCCATTAAAAGCGTTTTAAGTTCATCATAGCCAAGAGCGCAGTTATAACTCTGGTAACCCCAGCAGTTAGGGACCTCAATTTTTTTTTCATATCTACATAAATTCATTTTCATACATAAATACTCCATGTTCATAATTCAAATCAGTTTCATATGTAAATACTCCATATTCATAATTTAAATCAGTTCCATGTGTCAAT
>QLNU02012044.1:50348-61487 GCA_006491805.2 Dysdera silvatica | reverse complement strand
ATGTAAGTAAGTGATTGCACACAAATTGCCAGTGCTCTCGAAGTCGGATGTTCAATATCTGCAACCGCTAAACTGCTGGGCATATAACGAAGTACTGTGGCACAAGTATACCAACAATACCCCAAAAGCATAAAAACTGACATGAACTGTGCAAAATGTGGCCATACATGTGCGGGGTACTCAAAGACTTAGTCATACTGTATCAACGGGAAGAAACGTGACCTTATGTCAGATTATGACAGATTTTAATACAGATACTTCATCCAGTGTTTGCATAAGAATTGTTCATCAGCGACTGGTGCAACTCAGCTATAACAGCCGACCACCTCAGGTTCCACTGCTAATGGCAAGACACAAATTGCTGTGGCTGCAATTTGTCAAACTGCACAGCCACCAGATGATAGACAACTGGAAATGTGTCGGCTGGTCCGATGAATCACGATTCCAGCTGCAACAGGTGAATGGCAGAGCCTGTGTGTGATGTCAACTGCACAAAGCACAACATCCCTCATGTCAGATAGGCATTATACAGGACGATGAGGTAACTGTCTGGGACATCTTTACATAGTTCTCACTGGGTCCTCTCATCATGCTGGATGGAACCTTGAGAGGCTCAGACTATGCTGAACTGCTGGAGGATTATCTTCACCCCTTTCTGTGCATGTTGTTTAACACAGAATGATGCACTCGTTCAAGCGGATAATGTGACACCCCACCGGTCAAAAGTTGCACCAGAATTTCTACTAGCACAGAAATCTACGAGCACAGTAGTGAGGTTGGAACACTCTATCCTGGCTTCAACAGTCCCTAGAAATGAATCCTCTCAAGCAACTATAGGATAAGGGTATCTTCATACTTTGGACTTGACACTGTATTCTGTGACGGGTTTAAGATGGAAACTGCAGGATTGCTAGGTGACAATACCACCATCTCACTTTCAGCACATCGTCGAATCCCTTCCCAGACGTATTGCTGCTGTTATTCTCGCAAAAGGTAGAGCAATGCGGTATGGAACAGGTGTGCATAATAATTTGTCTTTTCAGTGTATATGGGTTAATTATAATTTCAACATTATCACACTACAATCAGTGTATATGGCTCTTAAGCAGCCTATATACATTAATTCCTATATACAGTGAACCCTATCTAAGATAGAATCTCATGGAACTGGAAAAAAAGTCCATAGTATGCAGGTTTCTGTCTTATGGAGGTTACACGCAAAATAAATACAAACATAATTAAATTCAGTGATAAGAGATGACTGCATATACTGTTTTTCTTTGTCTCATCTTGAGAACTTTATAATTAAATTTATTTTTCTTGTGATATAAATATTTATTTTATCACTGCATTTTATATTTATTAATTTTAATTTTTGCCTTATTTTGTTAGTAATTACGATCAATACAGTACAAACCTCCATGGTAACTGTGCATGCTCTGTGCATATTCCATACAAAAGGTACATTATGCAAGCTTAAACTGTAACGCTAAAGTATATAATCACCCTTGCTCCCCAATTTTCAATCATTCCATTTTATATCAGGATTAAAATGAGAAGTGTGCTGGCATATCAACAATTCTCAACCTTTAATGTTCACTCACAGTCATGGGCGGATTTACCATTTTGCTGCCCTAAGACTACTTTTTGCTGCTCCTTCTTACCCATTCTCCCACTAGTAAGTAGTAATAAAATAAAAATTGTTACATTCAATATACGCTACAAAAGTTTATATTAACAGTAAAAATGTTGAAAAACAAACTCATAAATTGAAACATAAACATTAAACAATATTAACTTATATTGAAGTATTATTTTTTTGGTATGTAATAAATCAAATTCAATTTTATTGAAATAAATTTTAATTTTAGCAAAAAATAAATAAAAGCCCATTAAACACTGGTATTTAAATGGAAAGCATGACGTCTAGCTTCCTTCTCGCCAAAACATCTGATTATATCATCATACAATATTGATTTTGTTATGTCAGACTCAACAGAAAAATTTTGCCGCCCTAGTTTATAGCCTAATATAGCCTATTGGGAAAAATGTAACTGCTCACAGTACGCAATTCTTTAATATATTAACTGTATTACACAAAAAAAAATCTATGGTAATTTGCTTACAATTTTGTTTTACAATACACATTTCAATTTTTCATACTAAACAATTCATCATGTTCACTATTTTTGAAGTGTTTAGTTTAAGACAAAGTTTTGTACGTACTGTAAGTATATTAGGGTGCACAGACAGATCCAAGGGGAGAGATGGGGTGATCACCTCCACCCCCCCCTTGAGCAAAAATTATATCATGGAAAATGAAATGAAAAGTACTGAACACTTGGTTAAAAGGAGGAATCAGAAACAAATCGCCCCCATTGAAAAATTTCTTGATCTGCCTTCACTTGGGCGTACACAGTGATTGCTCCTTGATGGAAAAGAAAAAGAATAAGGGTTTAACACTTTTCCCAGTTTCATTCTTTGTGCGCTCCAGAAAGTTCTTTTATTTGAATTTGCGATCTTCAAGAACAAACTAACTCAAAAATTAAGTACCTTTGTGAAGTATTTTCTAATAAAAATGGGAATTTAGGGTACTTCTCTAGATATATCCCTCACAATGGATGACCATTTGTACTACGCCTTGCTGTGAGTTTATCCATAAATTGATAAAGTCGACATGAGTGACATTTTGTTCTGACTGACAATGATGTTTTGGTTTGTTTTTTGGTTTTACGGCTCAAAGACTACAGTGGTCATGCTGCGCCGGGACCTACTGTTTTCCGAGGAATCCGAACCTCTTAAGGCCTAGGGAACCAAACCCCGGACTACAGTGAGCAGTGCGATCTTTATGAGATCTCTGAGTAAGCGTTCTTTTTGCACTGCTGGGAGTCGAACCCGGATTAGCGGCGCACTAGGAGAACGCGTTACCACACTGCGCCACCGCAGGGCTGACTAACAATGAACATTTTTATTTAAGTAAGGGTGGTGTGCCAAATGGTGGTCAGGTAAGGGCATTCTATATCTATAAAGTATAAGATGTCTTTTATTCGTCCTTCCCCACTTTGCTATTTGCATTGTATTACCACTCTCTTTCCTTTTTCCGCTGAGAAAATTTTCTTCCTGCTAGCAATTTCCCATTTTATGAAGGTTTATCTCTTTGATGGGACTAAATACTGCTTTCCGTTTCCGCGTTAGACAGTTTCCGTAGCTAATGTTAACTACCACTGACTTTTGAAGGGACCGCAAAAAAATTCCGTGTTGAGCAAGTTTCCGCTTTATGTAGGTTCCGCCTAAGACAGTTTTCACTGTATATACATAACTGCCAACATTTGACCATGGATCATCAGTAGTATAAACTACAGTCCTTCATATCACGACTTATCGCAGAGTTTATTTTAGATTATTAAAGTTGAGCAATTAAAGCAGCAAAATAATAATAGTAATATAATTAGATATTTACTTATTACATTTATTTGACGAAAGTGGCATTTTCAAGTAATTTACAATGCAAAGCAAGAAAAAATCAATTTTTAGAATAATTTGTATGTAGTTGGTTGTAACATACACTCTTAGCATTTTTAAGTTCAACTTCACTGAATGTTTTTTGATAACAATAATCCATATTTATCTTCTCTAATAACACACTTTTTAATGTCTTTATGCTAAGACTTGATCTGAACTCTGCTTGATTTTTTTTAATTATACTAAAAATTCGTTCAGTTGCTGCATTACTGTGTGGAACTACTAAAACAAAGAGCATTAGTTGAGAAAGACAAACTTGAAAGTACCATCAGGATACTTAAGATTGCCTATCTTAAGCCAGCAATCATCAGCCCAAAGCCGTGCTTAGGGGGGTGCGAGTTGGGAAGCAGCCACCCAGGGCTGCTAAAATTTAGGGCCGTCAAAAATGCATTGCACATACCAAGAAATCAGTTTTGTTTTGACAAGACGTTTTTCAGGGCTGCTAAAATCTGCTTCGCCCAGGGCCGCTAACATTGTAAGCCCAGCCCTGTATCAGCCCTATCACATTCTACAATATCAGCTGAAATCCTTTCATTCTGATAGAGTGCAAATTCCAACTGCAACTTATTACGGTCTTCAGGGTAATCAAACAGATCAGCAAAATATTTTACAGAACTGTAAGATGCAGATGCATGTATAGAAACATTTGCCACTAAGGCATTCTGATAAAATTCATCATGGAATGGAAATTTTTTAAAAACATAATCACATGCAGTACAAAAAACTTTCTGACAGCTGAAAAAAATTCTTCAACTTTGTCTGTGGATAAGTCTATACTGTTTAAATAGCTTCTTGTGCCACTGCAAATGATAAGTTCATCATCAGTGTTTTGGTTTTTCACCTTTGAATATTGTACACTAAAAACTTCCTCACATTTTGAAATTGCTGTGGGAGTTACAAAATGAACGAGAAGTTCAAAAAAAATTTTTTTGTGAAGCTCATCCTTTAGGAGGTGGATGCACAGGGATTCTTTTTGCAATGGAACATTTAGTTTTGTAAAAGTTGGGAGAACGTTTTGCAAAAATAAACAATATAATTTAGTATTTGGAGAAATAAAGAAGTTCTTAATTATCAAGAATTGTTCTGATGGATATTAGAGTTTTCAGCAAAAAGCTCTAACAGAGGATTCCATTGTTCAATAATCTTATTTAAAACTGTTTCCAAGGATAACCAATAGGTACTTACATGTTTTAATATCTTGCGATTCTCTTCCCCACATAAACACTGCAGTTCTTTAAGTCTACTTATTCATTTGCTACTTCTCCCCAGGTAATAATATATTTGAATAACAAAAAACTCAATATCCATTGGCAATGCTTTACTAGCTTGCTGTGCACAAATGTCTAACAGATGATAAGAATAATCAACTACTTTAATGTTAGGTTGCTTCAATTGCATGAAAGCTGCAACTCCCTTGAATTTACCTATCATAGTATTGGCATTGTCAGAACAGAAAGCAACACAGTTCTTCAATGGAATTTTAAGTTTTGTGAATTCCAAATCAATCATTTTGAAGATCCCTTCTCCTGTATTGTCTTCTGATTCTAAAAAGAACAAAATAGTTGTTCTAACCTGACCTACATCAGAATCAAAAAAACTTACGACTAAAGGGTAAAGTTTCTTATCTCCCAAATCGTTGCTTCCATCCGTTGCTAAGGAAAACATGCTATTCTTTATTTAATCAATAATGTGGCTTTTTGTCTCTTTCGCCATAGCTTGCACAATAGCGACTGTCTTTGTTCTTCCACTTGAATACTTTTGTGTGATATCCAAATCGGGAAACATTTTTGAAAAAAGCTTTCCAGTGTGGTCAGCTGAAGAAAATGATATATTGTGATCCATTAAAAATCAAGTAAATAAACACTCAGCTTTTATGACGTCTAAATCATTTTTTGTCGTAAAATACAATGCCACACTTTGATGATTGGATTCAAACTTATTTAGTTCAGTATGTTTCTTGAAATCCACGTGGTTCCTGCAATCATCACGACCACCATGCATTACGTAAAAATCTTGTTTACACACAGTGCAAAATGCGAATCCATCTTTTGACGATGGTATAAGGCATGGCCATAAGCTTGAATACTCTTTTTTAAATTTCTGGCAATGCTTTTGCTTTTTGCAGGAGTCAAATCTTCCATACAACATTTTAAATATCGATCCATTATCCGTATGACAAAATACACTAAAAAACAAAAACGCCTAAAACAACATAGTACATACGCTCGGACCGGTAGTGACGGATTTCCAAACTAAATCCTTTTGCATGTTGCAACACAGAATACACATGCGCAGAACCAGATGAACATCTAGCGTTGCTTACATTGCAGTGGTTGCACTGTGGACACCCATGGCAGACACGGCCAACAAAACTCGTTAGTTGGGTACTACAGATATGAAGTTAAGATAACCCTGGGGAAGGTCTGAAAGCAATTACATGAAGCCACTTCCAATCGAGTTTGCTGAAGAAGGCGGAGCCTAACGCCTTCCCAAAATTCCCGATTCCTTAATGCTGAAGACTGCAGCTCCACTCAAGGACGGCAAGGACGTCACTGTGGCACGCATCTCTTTACTAATGTGATCATCCCAATATCAGCCACTTCAGCATTTCCTTCTAGGCACGCTCTCTCGGTCTCAGAACACAAAGAAAGCATGTTTGTATGAATTCCCCCATCAAAACAATAAATGAAAAAAACAAACAAACAATTTTTTCATATAATTTTACATTCACTAGAACAAACTAAAAAATTCATAAAATCCATAGTATTGACTGTAGTGCGCATAGTTCCGTAGTTAGATGAGAAAATCCATAGTAGTTAGCAGGTATGCATATATATATATATATGAAAAGCAATCAGAAAAAATATACATGCTTTTGAAATTAACTTTATGCATTTGTTAAGTCCAGACATTGCTGAAATATCTCACATAGAGATGTACTGCTCAGTGCAGCATGGTATTTTTTTATGAATTATACAAGAATAAGAATAGTTTAGCTATAAGAGTTTAATGGCATAAACTTCAACGGAACTAAGTAAAACAGCTGTATAAACAAAGAAAAAATGAATGAATTGTTTTCTATTTATATTAGAGAATCCAAAATTAAAACATTCAAATAATTATACTAATCAAATGAACTAACTGGAAATTTTATATAATAAATTCTCCTGTCATAGCTAATACATACATAATACAGGATGAGTCATAAATTCATACAAACTTCAAAAATTCATAATAAAAGAAGTAATGCGCGGAAAAAATTTCGTTTTACGCGAATATGATCAGAGGGACATTGGATTTTTTTCCATGTATAAAAAAAAATTCCAAAAGTAACTGAAAGAGGGCGCTCGCACGTCATGCTGAGATGTTTTATGCACATCAGGAAAACACAATCAGACAATGAAACAGATCACAATAACATGACACTGTGCATTTACTATTTTAAAGTAAAAGATGTTCAACATGACCGCCACCACAAGGTATTATGCAAGTGAGGCGTGTCACTACGCCTATTGCAGCTGAGTGTAGCATGTCGGCATCGATTCCACTGACGGTCCGTTGAATGGCATCTTTCAGTTTCATCAAAGTGGCAGGGGAGCCCCGGTACACACAAGATTTCAAGTATCCCCACAACCAAAAATCTTCCGGGGTCGAGTCTGGTGATCGTGAGGGCCACTTAAACTTATAATCTCAACTTGTCACTCAGTCTTCAATGAAAGTTCCCAACAGCAACGGCTTGACTGCACGTGCAAAGTGGGGCCGGGCACCATCCTGCATGAAGGTGATGACAGGTAATGCATGTCTTTCCTGCAATGCAGGCACAACATGGTCACTCAAAGGCGTAACATACGGTTTTGCAGTGACTGTACAGGTTTTCCATCTGGATACAAACTCTTCAAAAAAGAAAGGGCCCAGCATGAACGCCGCGGGAAAACCACACCAAACCGTCACATGAGGAGAATGCAGTGGCTTAGTGAGGTACTCACGAGGGTTTGACATCGCCCACATATGGCTGTTTTGCATATTGATGTCACCATGCAGTGAAAAGTGGGCTTCATCCGTCCACATGATGTTTCGCAACCATTGTGGGTCATGTTCCATTTGTGCCAGCGCCCATGTAGAAAATTTTTTTCTTTTATCTGTTTCTGCCGGTAATAATTGGTGACGTGCCTGTATTTTGTACGGATACAGATTCAAGATTCCGTGCAGGATATGTCAAATCGACGATTCCAGAATCCCCGTTTTTCTCCCAGCTTCACGAGCATTGCTACTCCCCATTGATGTCTTGGCTCCCAATTCTTCCATGACACTTTGTACAACATGGATGCGGTCCACGCTCAAGGATGGTCTGCCACTTTGTGGATGATCCTCCAAACTCCCCATTTCCTCAAAACGTCGTACTAAATTCAGTATCCCATTCAATGAAATAGGGCTTTTTTGCGCCTTCAGTCTGTTCTCCGTGCGAAACTTTCGCAATGCAATAGTTGTGGATTCACCATTCTTGTAGAAAAGTTTAACCACCAACGCTCGATCTGGTAACGATAGCATGCTGCCGGCATCGAATGACGAATCCATTTCCAGCCAGGTGTTTTATTGTTAGCCTGATTTGCATAAAACGTCTCAGTATGACGTGTGAGCGCCCTCTTTCAGTTACTTTTGAAATCATTTTTTATACATGGAAAAATAATCCAATGTCCCTCTGATCATATTCGGCCAAACCGAAATTTTTTCCGAGCATTACTTCTTTTATTATGAATTTTTGAAGTTTGAACGAATTTATGATGCACACTGTATATGAAAAAGGTATTGCATGGTTGCAAAATTCCCAATCCCAAAGTACAATCAAATAATCATATTCAAATTGATGTCAAATATAAAATGCAAAGTACAATAATAGAAATGTGGTAGAAGACTATCATGAAGGATTGTTCTAAATTTACACACTATCAATGCGTAGAATTGACAGAGATGCGGGAAAGGATATTTAATGTAATGAGAGAAGACATACAAAATTTCAATTGCAGAATACTTCCAATGCAACTAACATACAATCTTATGAATTTAAAAAAACAAAAACAGTATGCCACAGTCAGTGGTGGTTTATTAGTTGGAAATGTGGTAATGCTGCTAAGGAAATATATCTTTAAACAGTATTTAACACAATGCAAAGCAATATAAAAAAATTCGTAACAATTAAATGTTCCTTTAATGTATACATAAATAACATTTTACTTTCAAAAAAGTAACACTGCCATAATTTTTTCATTGCACTTTTTATATTATCTATCTGCGTTTACCCTGTACTCAGCATAGTCAGTGCTGATAAATGATCTTCAAACATGGCATTTCCTAAAAAGCTCTCTTCAGCGTAGAAACGCACCACTTTGACTCTGATATTGTCATTGTAAAGATAATTTTCCACAAACAGCTCACTTCACCCAGCACTCTTAGTAGTCCACTACTTAGAACTAATTGATAAAGACTTAAAACTCCAAAGAAAGCTTCAAAATTCTTTTCTTTCATAAATAACAGAAAGCTCTAGTCTCAGGGTTGTTTTTTTTTTGTTTTTTTTTCCAGTATAAGATATGCTTATGTGTATCCAAAGACAAATGACAAAGGGAAGGGGTTTATTCCCTCCCCCTTTATCACTGCAATATTTGCATGTTTTAGATTGATTTTTATGAAGAGAAAAAAAATAAAATTGTGTGCTTTGGAAGCAATCTGTCCCCCCTCCCCCAACTGAAAAACATACATGAGCACCCATGGATATGCTAAGATTCGTTTTATTTAATTGCTTTAAAGGAAATTATTTTAAAACTTAGAAAATTATTTAGATATCAACAAGTTTTCAACTAAAAGGTAACCAGTAAATTAATCTGTTCCTTTGCCTGGAAACAAACTGGGCCATAGATCTGACCATAAAATGGTTTGATTTTCAGTTCATTTCTGCTCTTCAAGTGATTAATCCTAATGTTTCTGATAGGGAAAAATTATTACTTTTGATGTCATTTCTTTTTGGTCAAAAATAAGTGTAAAAAGCAATTTTCTGCAAATACAACATGCTCACTATTTAATATCCTACCAAATAAATATATGTTCAACAGTAGTTACTAAGAGAAAACAAGCAAAATAAAAGAATAGTTTCTGACTCAAAAACTGAAATTTATATAGCAAAAACAAAATAATTATACTTCTGATATCATGAATATATTCTAAATCATGGGATCTGTTTTCTCTGCAATGTACCACTGAGATGGAAGTTATCATTTCATTCTTCCGCACCAACTCTGAGAATGCGTATTGAAGTTTCCTGCTCAAAGTCAAGCTATTAAGGAGTTTGAAGCTTAACAGCTGAACAAATTACTTTCCGTATACTTTGAGGATAATAATGGACTTTCCCACTTATATTGGGGGTTTCCAGAATTTGGATGCATTCAGTAAAGACTTATATGCAGAAAACGTATAAAGGTGATGAACTTTTTTAAATATATAAAGTACAGGGGATGCTGCAGCTCTGCAGTATCCATGTAGTTTATACGTTAAAATATATTATTAAATTATATTTATAGACAAGTAATCAATGGCCAAAATTAAATTTTAACTATAACATTATACTGTACATGAGCAGTTTTAACAGATATAGCTACCTAGTAGCGCATAGCACCCACTTTCCCCCTAGTGATGGTGGTGATGCAGCATGACATGGGCCCCACAAAACACCGGAGATCTACGGTATGCACATCCCTTTCAACAGCATCCCAGATGTTCGATAGGGTCGAGGTCAGATGACTTTGGGGGCAGGCAAGCATCCTCATCTCCATGGAGTGTTCATCTAACCACTGTCATAATTCGGGAATGAGCTGGTATAAGTCTTGCTGTAAGTACAGGTCTACTGTAGGATGCTGTATGCACATAAATGGCTGCACGTGATATGCTGACAGTAGATCCCTCTATTGTTCACCAGTAAGGGATGATGGCACATATACCAGAGGACCCTTTTCATCCCACATAAACAGTGACCATATGAAGGAACCATCACCACCACTGGCCTGAACTGTACTCTACTGACACAAGGGATTCATTGCTTTATGTGCTTGGCAACACACTCACACCCTGAAGTTGGTGTGAGCCAATGAGGAAACTCAACGCTTCTGTCCAGAAGACCATTTTCCATGCATCAAGGGTGCAATGGCAGTGTTTCTGTGCTCACATTAACCCCTTACATCACCATTGCATAATTTTCAACAAAACAGTAAAAAAAGTGCCTATTTTTTTATTCAAGAAAATTGCATAAAAATCAGTGTATGAACAATATATGTATTCATTTTTAATTTTTGGATTTCTTTTAGCTTGTAATCTAAAATATAAGTATATTATATAAGTATATTTTCTGGGTATAAGAAATGGATTGTTTTCAATCGTTTTGGTGCGTTACTTTTGAACACTCCAGCCTGGAAATATCACAGGCACGAAAGATAGAGGGCAAAACCTCACCCCATAATTTTGATGGGAGAAAGAAGAAAGAGGTTAATCATTATGCCTTGTAACATATGATGAGTGAAGGTACCTTAGTTGGATAGTGGCTTTTGTACCCCATAGCAAGGCGATGGCTCTGGA
>QLNU02012044.1:37881-50248 GCA_006491805.2 Dysdera silvatica | reverse complement strand
GGCAGGGTCCTGAAGCCATTTATTTTTATTCTCTCTCTTAGGATTGCAGATATCGCACGTGTTACGAAGTTCTCTGAAGTTTTGCGCTTAGTTTTTAATTTGATTTAAGCTATGTCGGAAATCAGGAAGCCGGTTAAGAGAAAGCATGTTTCCCTTTGCATAAAAACCAAAGTCGAAATTCTTCGGAAGATTCAACGTGGTTCTTCAGTTTTGAAGATGTGCGAAGAGTATGGAGTTGGGAAATCGACCATTTACGACTTAATGAAGAAAAAGAAGGAATTGCTGGAATTCTTTGTGGATAGCGACAGCCCTAGGGAAATGGCGGAAAGAAAAACTATGCATTCGGTGAAAAACCAAGACCTGGATAAAGTGATGATCGAATGGTTTCGGCAACGACGAAATGAAAATATCCCTCTCACTGGACCAATGCTGATGCAGCAAGCAAAGATTTTTCACAAGGAGATGAATTTGACAAATTCTTGCGAATATTCGACTGGCTGGTTGAAGCGGTTCAAGCAGCGGCATGGAATCAGACAATTGCGTGTTTGTGGTGAACGTGGCTCAGCTGATCATGAAGCGGCGGAACAGTACATAGAAGATTTCAATCTTTTGATATCTGAGGAAAACTTGACCGCTGATCAAATTTACAACGCGGACGAGACTTCATTGTTTTGGAGATATGTTCCAAGGAAAACTTTGGTGACGGCAGATGAGGAAACCCCCAAAGGACTCAAGGACTCAAAAGAACGGCTCACAGTGCTAGCTTGTGCGAATGCAGCTGGAACACACAAATGCAGGTTGCTGGTGATTGGGAAAAGTGCGAAGCCTCGTGCTTTCAAAGGCATTAAAACGTTCCCCACCCTTTATAAAGCCAACAAAAGAGCTTGGATAACTCAAGCCGTAATAACTTCACACAGAATCGGAAAGTGACTTAAAATCCGAAAAGTCCGAACCGAAAGGCCACGGTCCGGACGATTCCGGATTTGAGACTTTGTACTGTATATATATATATGCATACCTGCTAACTACTATGGATTTTCTCATCTAACTACGGAACTATGCGCACTACAGTCAATACTATGGATTTTATGAATTTTTTAGTTTGTTCTAGTGAATGTAAAATTATATGAAAAAATTGTTTGTTTGTTTTTTTCATTTATTGTTTTGATGGGGGAATTCATACAAACATGCTTTCTTTGTGTTCTGAGACCGAGAGAGCGTGCCTAGAAGGAAATGCTGAAGTGGCTGATATTGGGATGATCACATTAGTAAAGAGATGCGTGCCACAGTGACGTCCTTGCCGTCCTTGAGTGGAGCTGCAGTCTTCAGCATTAAGGAATCGGGAATTTTGGGAAGGCGTTAGGCTCCGCCTTCTTCAGCAAACTCGATTGGAAGTGGCTTCATGTAATTGCTTTCAGACCTTCCCCAGGGTTATCTTAACTTCATATCTGTAGTACCCAACTAACGAGTTTTGTTGGCCGTGTCTGCCATGGGTGTCCACAGTGCAACCACTGCAATGTAAGCAACGCTAGATGTTCATCTGGTTCTGCGCATGTGTATTCTGTGTTGCAACATGCAAAAGGATTTAGTTTGGAAATCCGTCACTACCGGTCCGAGCGTATGTACTATGTTGTTTTAGGCGTTTTTGTTTTTTAGTGTATTTTGTCATACGGATAATGGATCGATATTTAAAATGTTGTATGGAAGATTTGACTCCTGCAAAAAGCAAAAGCATTGCCAGAAATTTAAAAAAGAGTATTCAAGCTTATGGCCATGCCTTATACCATCGTCAAAAGATGGATTCGCATTTTGCACTGTGTGTAAACAAGATTTTTACGTAATGCATGGTCGTGATGATTGCAGGAACCACGTGGATTTCAAGAAACATACTGAACTAAATAAGTTTGAATCCAATCATCAAAGTGTGGCATTGTATTTTACGACAAAAAATGATTTAGACGTCATAAAAGCTGAGTGTTTATTTACTTGATTTTTAATGGATCACAATATATCATTTTCTTCAGCTGACCACACTGGAAAGCTTTTTTCAAAAATGTTTCCCGATTTGGATATCACACAAAAGTATTCAAGTGGAAGAACAAAGACAGTCGCTATTGTGCAAGCTATGGCGAAAGAGACAAAAAGCCACATTATTGATTAAATAAAGAATAGCATGTTTTCCTTAGCAACGGATGGAAGCAACGATTTGGGAGATAAGAAACTTTACCCTTTAGTCGTAAGTTTTTTTGATTCTGATGTAGGTCAGGTTAGAACAACTATTTTGTTCTTTTTAGAATCAGAAGACAATACAGGAGAAGGGATCTTCAAAATGATTGATTTGGAATTCACAAAACTTAAAATTCCATTGAAGAACTGTGTTGCTTTCTGTTCTGACAATGCCAATACTATGATAGGTAAATTCAAGGGAGTTGCAGCTTTCATGCAATTGAAGCAACCTAACATTAAAGTAGTTGATTATTCTTATCATCTGTTAGACATTTGTGCACAGCAAGCTAGTAAAGCATTGCCAATGGATATTGAGTTTTTTGTTATTCAAATATATTATTACCTGGGGAGAAGTAGCAAATGAATAAGTAGACTTAAAGAACTGCAGTGTTTATGTGGGGAAGAGAATCGCAAGATATTAAAACATGTAAGTACCTATTGGTTATCCTTGGAAACAGTTTTAAATAAGATTATTGAACAATGGAATCCTCTGTTAGAGCTTTTTGCTGAAAACTCTAATATCCATCAGAACAATTCTTGATAATTAAGAACTTCTTTATTTCTCCAAATACTAAATTATATTGTTTATTTTTGCAAAACGTTCTCCCAACTTTTACAAAACTAAATGTTCCATTGCAAAAAGAATCCCTGTGCATCCACCTCCTAAAGGATGAGCTTCACAAAAAAATTTTTTTTGAACTTCTCGTTCATTTTGTAACTCCCACAGCAATTTCAAAATGTGAGGAAGTTTTTAGTGTACAATATTCAAAGGTGAAAAACCAAAACACTGATGATGAACTTATCATTTGCAGTGGCACAAGAAGCTATTTAAACAGTATAGACTTATCCACAGACAAAGTTGAAGAATTTTTTTCAGCTGTCAGAAAGTTTTTTGTACTGCATGTGATTATGTTTTTAAAAAATTTCCATTCCATGATGAATTTTATCAGAATGCCTTAGTGGCAAATGTTTCTATACATGCATCTGCATCTTACAGTTCTGTAAAATATTTTGCTGATCTGTTTGATTACCCTGAAGACCGTAATAAGTTGCAGTTGGAATTTGCACTCTATCAGAATGAAAGGATTTCAGCTGATATTGTAGAATGTGATAGGGCTGATACAGGGCTGGGCTTACAATGTTAGCGGCCCTGGGCGAAGCAGATTTTAGCAGCCCTGAAAAACGTCTTGTCAAAACAAAACTGATTTCTTGGTATGTGCAATGCATTTTTGACGGCCCTAAATTTTAGCAGCCCTGGGTGGCTGCTTCCCAACTCGCACCCCCCTAAGCACGGCTTTGGGCTGATGATTGCTGGCTTAAGATAGGCAATCTTAAGTATCCTGATGGTACTTTCAAGTTTGTCTTTCTCAACTAATGCTCTTTGTTTTAGTAGTTCCACACAGTAATGCAGCAACTGAACGAATTTTTAGTATAATTAAAAAAAATCAAGCAGAGTTCAGATCAAGTCTTAGCATAAAGACATTAAAAAGTGTGTTATTAGAGAAGATAAATATGGATTATTGTTATCAAAAAACATTCAGTGAAGTTGAACTTAAAAATGCTAAGAGTGTATGTTACAACCAACTACATACAAATTATTCTAAAAATTGATTTTTTCTTGCTTTGCATTGTAAATTACTTGAAAATGCCACTTTCGTCAAATAAATGTAATAAGTAAATATCTAATTATATTACTATTATTATTTTGCTGCTTTAATTGCTCAACTTTAATAATCTAAAATAAACTCTGCGATAAGTCGTGATATGAAGGACTGTAGTTTATACTACTGATGATCCATGGTCAAATGTTGGCAGTTATGTATATACAGTGAAACCAGTCTAAACCGGAACCTCCACAAAGCGGAAACTTGCTCAAAATAGAATGTTTTTGTGGTTCCTTCAGAAGTCAATGGTAGTTAACATTAGCTACGGAAACTGTCTAACGCGGTATCGGAAAGTACTATTTAGTCCCCGCAAAGAGAAAAACCTGCATAAGGCGGAAAATCGCGACCAGGAAGAAAATTTTCTTAGCAGAAAAAGGAAAGAGGGTTGTAATACAATGCAAATAGCAAAGTGGGGGATGACGAACAAAAGACATTTTACAGATATAGAATGCCCTTACCTGACCACCATTTGGCACACCACCCTTACTTAAATAAAAATGTTCATTGTTAGTCAGCCCTGCGGTGGCGCAGTGTGGTAACGCGTTCTCCTATTGCGCGGCTAATCCGGGTTCGACTCCCAGCAGTGCAAAAAGAACGCTTACTCAGAGATCTCATAAAAGATCGCACTGCTCACTGTAGTCCGGGGTTTGGTTCCCCAGGCCTTAAGAGGTTCGGATTCCTCGGAAAACTGTAGGTCCCGGCGCAGCACATGACCAATAATGTAGTCTTGAGCCAGAAAACCAAAACAAAACATCATTGTCAGTCAGAACAAATGTCACTCATGTCGACTTTATCAATTTATGGATAACCTACAGCAAGGCGTAGTACAAATGGTCATCCATTGTGAGGGGATATATTTTATAGTACCCTAAATTCCATTTTTATTAGAAATACTGCAGACAAAGGTACTTAATTTTTGAGTTCGTTTGTTCTTGAAGATCGCAAATTCAAATAAAAGAACTTTCTGGAAGCGCACAAAGAATGAAACTGGGAAAAGCAAGTTAAACCCTTACTTTTTCTTTCCATCAAGGAGCAATCACTGTGGTACCAAGTGAAGGCAGATCAAGAAATTTTTCAATGAAGACGGTTTCTGACTCCTCCCAACCAGCGTTCAGTACTTTTCATTTCATTTTCCATGATATAATTTTTGCTCAAGGGGGGGGTGGAGGTGATCACCCCATCTCTCCCCTTGGATCTGTCTGTGCACCCTAATATACTTACAGTACGTACAAAACTTTGTCTTAAACTAAACACTTCAAAAATAGTGAACATGATGAATTGTTTAGTATGAAAAATTGAAATGTGTATTGTAAAACAAAATTGTAAGCAAATTACCATAGATTTTTTTTTGTGTAATACAGTTAATATATTAAAGAATTGCGTACTGTGAGCAGTTACATTTTTCCCAACAGGCTATATTCGGCTATAGACTAGGGCGGCAAAATTTTATGTATTGAGTCTGATATAACAAAATCAATATTGTACGATGATACAAGCAGAAGTTTTGCCGAGAAGAAAGCTAGATGTCATGCTTTCCATTTAAATACCAGTGTTCTATAGGCTTTTACTTTTTACTAAAATTAAAATTTATTTCAATAAAATTGAATTTGATTTATTATACTATACCAAAAATAAATAATACTTCAATATAAGTTAATATTGTTTAATGTTTATGTTTCAATTTATGAGTTTGTTTTTCAACATATTTATTGTCAACATAAAAGTTTTTGGCATATATTGGATGTAACAATTTTTATTTTATTACTACTTACTAGTGGGAGAATGGGTAAGAAGGGGCAGCAAAAAGTAGTCTTAGGGCAGCAAAATGGTAAATCCGCCCATGACTGTGAGTGAATATTAAAGGTTGAATACTTGATACGTCAGCACATTTCTCATTTTAATCCTGATATAAAATGGACTGATTGAAAATTGGGGAGCAAGGGTGATTATATACTTTATCGTTACAATTTAAGCTTACATAATAAACTTTTTGTATGGAATATGCACAGAGCATGCACAGTTACCATGGAGGTTTGTACTTTATTGATCGTAACTACTAACAAAATAATGCAAAAATTAATAAATATAAAATGCAGTGATAAATATTTTTATTGTGAGGAAAATAAATTTAGTTATAAAGTTCGCAAGATGAGACAAATAAAAACAATTAGCATATCCAGTCATCTCTTACCACTGAATTTAACTATGTATGTATTTGTTTTGCATGTAACCTACATAAGACGGAAACCTGCATACTACGGAATTTTTTTCCAGTTCCATGAGATTCTATCTTAGATAGGGTTCACTGTATATAGGAATTAATGTATATAGGCTGCTTAAGAGCCATATACACTGATTGTAGTGTGATAATGTTGAAATTATAATTAACCCATATACACTGAAAAGACAAATTATTATGCACACCTGTTCCATACCGCATTGCTCTACCTTTTGCGAGAATAACAGCAGCAATACGTCTGGGAAGGGATTCGACGATGTGCTGAAAGTGAGATGGTGGTATTGTCACCTAGCAATCCTGCAGTTTCCATCTTAAACCCGTCACAGAATACAGTGTCAAGTCCAAAGTATGAAGATACCCTTATCCTATAGTTGCTTGAGAGGATTCATTTCTAGGGACTGTTGAAGCCAGGATAGAGTGTTCCAACCTCACTACTGTGCTCGTAGATTTCTGTGCTAGTAGAAATTCTGGTGCAACTTTTGACCGGTGGGGTGTCACATTATCCGCTTGAACGAGTGCATCATTCTGTGTTAAACAACATGCACAGAAAGGGGTGAAGATAATCCTCCAGCAGTTCAGCATAGTCTGAGCCTCTCAAGGTTCCATCCAGCATGATGAGAGGACCCAGTGAGAACTATGTAAAGATGTCCCAGACAGTTACCTCATCGTCCTGTATAATGCCTATCTGACATGAGGGATGTTGTGCTTTGTGCAGTTGACATCACACACAGGCTCTGCCATTCACCTGTTGCAGCTGGAATCGTGATTCATCGGACCAGCCGACACATTTCCAGTTGTCTATCATCTGGTGGCTGTGCGTTTTGGCAAATTGCAGCCGCAGCAATTTATGTCTTGCCATTAGCAGTGGAACCTGAGGTGGTCGGCTGTTATAGCTGAGTTGCACCAGTCGCTGATGAACAATTCTTATGCAAACACTGGATGAAGTATCTGTATTAAAATCTGTCATAATCTGACATAAGGTCACGTTTCTTCCCGTTGATACAGTATGACTAAGTCTTTGAGTACCCCGCACATGTATGGCCACATTTTGCACAGTTCATGTCAGTTTTTATGCTTTTGGGGTATTGTTGGTATACTTGTGCCACAGTACTTCGTTATATGCCCAGCAGTTTAGCGGTTGCAGATATTGAACATCCGACTTCGAGAGCACTGGCAATTTGTGTGCAATCACTTACTTACATCGCTGCCTTTATCCATGATAACATTTGTTGGCATGCCCGTAGATACTCGGATATTTATACAATATGGCACTGATGTCAGGCAGCTGCTCACAGTTCATTAGTTCCCATCATGCTCATTTACATGATCACATTGCAGGTGTGTATAATAATTTGTCTTTTCAGTGTATATACGTATGTATAAATATATATACATGTATATGCCAAATAATCTATTTGCCAAAGAAGAGTGAGACAAACAATTGTAACAATATTTTATCACATTATGGAATCTGCACAAATTGCAGCTGGAATTCATGATAGTGTAAATATTTATAAATTCGAAAATCATGAACATGGGAAAAAGAAAAAGGTATGACACCACTGAGACATGAACTTTGAACTTTATCATAATAATAATAATGATGTTTATTTATCACTAGGGTTATGTATTGCATTCAGTCTTTAAATTCAATTTAGCAAATTTCACAAAGTACAGACAACATGGCACATGCTGCACTTCCCCGTGACAGGTTTCCAATAAAACTTATAAAATTTAATTGGTGGAGGACCATGTTAATCCGTGGTTCACAAACTCTGTTTAATAAATACAATTTTTATTGCTGTGCTAAAGTTAGATTTCGGCACATGGAAGGAGCATAGTAAAACAAAGATTATTCTAGCTCCCTTTTTTGGTCAGCATGACCATTTGATTTTTCATTTTTCATTAAATAAAGGCTTAATTTCCCTTTAAACTCACTTTTTTCTTTACAATATTTTATATGGTCAGGTAATCCATTCCATTTTTCAATTCCATAATAATTTATATTAGTTTTTCCCCATGTTTGTTCTTGTTTTTCTGTTTTAAAGTGTTACCTGATCTTGTTTTGTTCATATTTTTAGTTTTGTGATATGTATCTGTTGCAATTCCTAAATATATCATTATAAATATTTTGTATGTGTTTACTTCTATATTCATTATATTATTTTCTATTTTTATTTGTTTTATAATTTCTGTTAGTTTTATATCCTATTCTTTTTAATAATCTATCAATTATTGATTGTAATTTTTTTAGATTAACCTTGTTTACCCTACTCCACACACTATTTCCATAAATTGTATGAATATATATCGATGAAAAGTATAGTGTTATTTTACAGTGGTAAGATATGATGTCATTTAATCTTGTACCCACATTTTTTCTTATTTTTTTACAAATTTCCTTTATGTTTTATTCCAATTTAATGTTCATTTATTTTAATTCCTAGTAATTTTATTTTACTGTCCAGTTTCAGTATTACCTCAATATCGAATTTTTTTATTTATATTTTATGAAGTATGATATATTTAGTTTTGTCAGTATTTACAATCAGACCATTTTCATTAAACCATTTTTCTAAATTATATAATTTATTTCTTGCCTTTTCATATAAATCCTGCTGTGTTTTTTCTCCAGATATATACAATTAAATTATTTTTAAATAGTTTGATGTTATTAATATCTTTAAAATTATTAGATAATCCATTTCAATCTTTATTCCTGTATGTTCAATTTTCTTTCTATACATTTCTGTTCTGATCTTTCTCTTAATATATAAATGTCTCTCCTTATGTGTCTATATAAACCTTAATGAGAGAGAAGGTAAACGTAGACCGTAGCTTAGTTGGTAGAGTAACTCACATATTATGAGAAGGTCCTGAGTTCATGTCTTGATGGTCTTATACTGTTTTATTTCACATGCTTAGGTACAATTTTCAAATTCATATATATAAGTTTGCAGGATAACAGTAATTAAACTGACCATACTTGTGAGTAATCTGTAGCTTGATCTAGCAACCAGAATGGCATCAAGTTTTTTAGGTAGACTATTCAAAACATGGGAAGAAAGATTCCATAAAAAAAAAGTAGTTTCAAAAGTTGCTGATAGGGGATAATGTGGGGTTATTTTAGCCTATGAAGCCAAGAATTTGCATAAAACACAGATAAAAGTCTTAATAAAATTTCTGGACAATATGGGCTACAATAGCGATAATAATTCAGGCTATAAAGGGATGGGGAAACTTCAAAAATATTAGCAGTTCTACTCAACATGCATCTTCTGTTACCCCCAATGTGCATTACTTGTATAGTTGTTTACCTTCATTACAGTCTAATGCAGCAATCATTCTTCGTGAGTTTAGAACCCATCAGAACTTGTATACAGGTATTCTGTCAGTTGATGCATTAGAATCAGTAATTCAGAAGTTTGAATAAACAGAATCATTAACAGTTGGGCCTACAGAGGATGGAAGCTATTAAAAGAACAGACAACTTCTGAAGTTGCAACTGCAATCGTCGACAAAGAGAGAGAGGACCCCTGCAAGTAGTTGCAACACTCTCGGAGTAGCATGACAACTGGATATGAATTATGCCACAGTATGAGAAGTATTGTAGAAAATTTTATACTTCTGTCCATATAAGATCAGCTGCATACAGCTTGAACACACTGACCATGGTAGAAGATTGACATTGGCTCTCATGTTTCTTGCCATAATGGAAGTCGATGATGCTTGTCCTTTAAGAATTCTGTGGGGGAGATGAGGCCTATTTTTATCTCAATAGGACTGTTAACAGCCAAAATTATCAAATTCGAGCATCTGAACTACCCCATGCATTTTAGTAAATCGTATTATAGTCACCAAAAATCACTATTTGGTGTGACTTGATAGCAGATTTTCATCGTAGGACCATTTTTTAAAAAAAAATATTACTTGGATAGGTTGCAAATTACAACAATATGCTTTTTTAAATTCTCAACTGTGAAATTTTAACGTCTATCAGTCAGTAGCATTTTATGTTGTGAAAAAGATCTCTCCATTTCAAATGAGGTTATTGGCGCATATTTAAAGCTGTATACCATGGTAGGAGACATAGACAGTTCTGTTGTACTATCATCACTTAGAACTTTTCCTATATTCTTAATCGATTCGAAGTCTTGATTTACAGAAATCACGTTTTCACATTTCTTCTTGATGACTTTACCAGTTTTACTAGCAGCACACAGACATAATGTCTTGTAAAATATTGAGTACAACTTCTAATGACTTTAACAAAGGGATACTTCTTTTCTCTAGAATATTTCTTTTTTCAGCTGCGGGTGAGACATTATCATTGTCCCATCCACAGCTAAAGGCATAAGCGTCTTCCCCCCCTCCCCACAACTGAATAAACGAAGTTGATATTTGAGGGGAGGGGGTGACTGCTAATCAAGGGTTAAAAACATGTGACTGTAAATTAGTTTTTACCTTGTGGGGATTTTATCTAACCCTGAAAATGGAGTACATATGTCTGATGGTGTCCGTTAAGAAGGATTTTACTGTATATATATACATGGGAATTCTAAACAATATATAAAAAATGAAACAAGCAAACTCAAAACACAAATGTAAACCAAAATAGGCATTTGCGGCAAAAAAGTTCAAAAAAAGCATTTTGCTAAAAAAATTTAAAAATAGGCAAAATAAAGCATTTATGGGGTTTTGCTTGAACTTCTGGGCTCTAGTGATAACAATCCAGAAACATAAAGGCAGCTGCCTATATTTCTTCTTGTGTGGTATTTGTCAATGTACTCAGTACCTATCAGGCACACAGTTATTTGTAATGAAGGTGCAGCATTGTGATTTTATGGATTAAACTGCTGGAAACCATTCCTGCAATTTAGAAATGGTGAATTGCCTGTTTTCCTTAATTTTTGTATTTATATTTCCCTTCAAGTCATCTATCAGCAAAGAGAGATGTTCACTTTGTTCCCCATTATGCACATTGGTCTTACTTTCCTTTAAATCTCTTGACACCATTTCCTTACATTTTTTCCATTCATTACACCTTCACCATAAACTTCAAAAACCTTCCTGTGACTTTCCATAGGGCCTGACATGTTTTACATTTAAAAACCTTATCACTAACCAAACATAGACATTGGGATTGATAAGTTTCACATCCATTGTAAGCAAAAACACCAAAACAGGCGTCTTTTGTAGAACAGTTCTATTTTATGCCAAACAAAATCATCAGCCACGACGGGGAAAGGCTGGTGTTGCCGGCATGGCTGCTATATGCAATTGGCAGTTAATTTCTTAGCTGCATCTCATATATGTATACATTATATATATATATATGTATACACTGAATAAAATTGAAGTTGCAACTTATTGTATAAGAGAATATCTGATGGGTTGTGATGTAGATATTTCATGCATTTCTGTGAAATGACTACCTCGAAAAAAAAAAAAAAAAATTAATAGCATCTTCTGTACCTGAAAGATGACTAAGTTGTTCATAATGTCTAGAACCTTTACTTACAGGGGATTTAACCAGCTAACAAACTGGGTGATTGATGGATAGTTGGCCTTCACAAGGCTGGGTAGTCATCTTGATGTATACGAGTACATATAAGCCTGGGTAACACGATAATCCAATGATGTGTCCAGAAATGATTAAGAGATATACGGACACACCTATAAAGTCAAGTCTGGTCCACAGTGAGTGACTAGTCAGCATGATGATTGTCTCATTTACCAACAAGTTCTAACTATTACAGCCACTCTGTCGACTGTAAAATGAGTAGTGATACCTGCCATTGCTCTTCTTACCATTGACCTGAGCTCATCGTTGATTGCACTTGGATTGATGTTAAGTAACATTGATTGATGATGAGTAGGGCCCGGATTTCGATGCACTTGCATATTTTCATGCATATTTTGTAATAATTTTGTGCATATTTACATATTATTTGGGCAAAATTTTATGCACGAAAATTCGGGCCTTAATGATGAGTAACCTGGAATAGGAGTGGTATCACGTCACCTTCAATGACAAAACTTGCTTTTGCTTAAACTTTGATGATGGCTAATATACATATGGGAACAACATGGTAAATATGGGACAATCCAACTAACTGTGCCGAATGGCACATAACTCAAACATAGGATGTTGTCCTTTGGGTATTCATCAGCTATGATAGCCAGTCCAGTCTGAATTGCAGGAAGTTTAACAGCCCACTGGTATGTTGACGACATC
>QLNU02012044.1:15381-28117 GCA_006491805.2 Dysdera silvatica | reverse complement strand
GGTTGACTGTCTACTAGGCAGCATCTAGTCAAAACGAAAGAAAAAAGCTACTACCAGTATTTTACTGATAAATCATTCAATTTTAATAATTCGAGCTTTTTCTTTTTTAGTGAGCTCATCGTCAATTTTTTTCAGTCTTTTGGTAGAGATGTCAATCATATCAGATGCTAGAGATACTTCACTTAAATCTTTTCTTTTCAGGGCTTCATGCAACTTTTTCTGCCCCTTCTCTAATAGCTTCTGTGCAGCAGTCATTTTTTTTTAAATGTGTCTTTCTTATCCACACACTGTTCTTTTTCAGCTTGAGATTTCGATGAAACTTTGCATTTCTTTTTTCTTATCTTCATGTCTTTGCTTTTTGAAGGCTGCTTTATATTTTCCATTAGAAGCCCTTGTTGCCTCTAACATCTTTTTGGTGATGGGTATGTTTTCAATTTCCCCTTGAACTCTCAAATGATCTTTTACTGCTCTTAAACTTTTGATAGTATGTTCCTCCAAAGCATTTACTTCAGATATCACTAATACATTGTTCAGAGAAAAACGTCTTTTTACATCCGAATTGCCATGTGCTAATATCACTCTAAAGGGACAGAATATGTTTAACTAGAAGAGGATACCTGCACCTACCCTCTAGAGATTTGATCTTGAACACTTATCTAATAATAGTCAATTCTATGGTACTTAATTTCATCATCCTTTTTTCTTTGATAAACCACTTTTTTTTCAATTTCATCATCCACCTGATACGATCTCCATTCATCTAGAACTCTGTCCCTGTCATTATCAGCCAGAGCATGTGGTACTTGAGTTATTAATCACTTGAAAGAGTTGTAGCTCTCATCCTGAGTGCGCATCAAACCGTGAAGACATCGTAGGTTTTTCAGAATCTTATTTTTGATTGGCAGTGTTGTAAAAAGCTTAGTTGTTACTTTCTTATAAACGCACAAGACTGCTAAGTTGTATTCAAGTTTATCCCTGTCAGACGCATCAGACGAGGTCAAAGTATGTTTTGCTTCTGTTCCTACTTCTATTTTGCACAAAGGTAACAAGTTTTCATTGGTAAAATTTATTGCTGCCAGATTTCCTGAGAACTCCTTCAGAGCATCTGCTTTCATAAATTTTCTAAACATCTTCTTTAGAAGTTCACAAAGTTCATAATATAAAATATGAACAAGTGACTGTTCATTCTGAAAAGTGCAAAGAAACCTAGAAAACAGCTCACTAATATGAACCAAAAAGTACATTAGTGGCAAGAGTAACTTATTCTTCAGCACACTAACAATGTTGTTATAGCGAGAATTATTGACACAGACAGAATTATAATTTCTTGGCATGAACTATAAAAAGTAATTTAGTAAAACTTCATGTTGTTCTATCAGTCTCTTCGTTACTGGAACAAGAGTAAGCCATCTACAGGTCACAAACTGCAAAAAATAATTCTCAGATATGTCCAGAAATTCTTGAGCATTTTTAAAGTCCTGTCTCCTGACAGCAGATTGTTTAAACCATTTATACACATTGTGAGCATGATCTTCAATCATATTAAAGGGTGCTTCTTTGAGACCACTTCCAAAGGCATTGTGCACAATATGTAGGTTACAAGACCCAATGTCAATAAGCTCAGGGGAATGAGACGATTTCACCACTCTGTCCATCTTTTTCCAAAGGGATTTGTTAACGCTTGGACCATCCATTGTTAACATGACCATTTTGGACAAATGAAGCCCTTCCATTTTAAGTTGCTTACATATCTCCGTAAACATAGTTTCTGCCTCTGCATGATCTAAAAATAGTGAAGACAAATAGCGACATTGTACTGATTGAGAAACATCAGGACTCCAAAACTGGACATACATATCCAACTGCTTTTTCACTTGACATGTTGTTGTTTCATATACACATAAAGTAAAATGCATACCAGAATTGCGGATGATTGAAGTTAATTCCTGTATAATGAATGGTCCAAGACTATAAGATATTAAATAAGAAACTTTTGTTCTATCCATGCAGAAGTTCTTAGCAACTTCCCCAAACATTGCTACAAAAAGAGCCCTCAAACCCTCACAAGAAGCAAAGGAAAAGTTACAATCAACTACTTTAAAAGCCCGTAGAATTTCAGCTTTAGCAGGATCATGATCTACAACACTATCTGCATTCTTAGATGATGTCCCAACAACTTCCCTCTTTACTTAAAAAAGTTTACTCTGACTAGTAGAATATGCTACATTTGCTTTGGCAGAACGTTTTTTTAGTGTCACTGTGTTTTACAAGATGGTCTTTCCCTCTATTTGCACATGAGAAGTATATATTACACAATGAGCAAAAAGCTTCAGTTTCATTTCTTCCCTTACTACAATACAAATTCGTAACATGGTCATTACTGTCCAATTGAAGCAGCCATTATTCGCTAAAATGTGTTTTCCGAGGCGTCCCAGATCTCTGGATAAAATTTTCATTGATTTTTCACCTGCAACAAATAAAAATTATTAGTATCATGCCGTAAAGTATACTGTACCATTAATAAGGCAGTTATTAAAAATATGTAAACAAATGCTTTACTAATGTCACTAAAGATTTCATAACCCACCTGTTAAGCCATACACCTACCAACCACCCACTGTGCCGGTTGAAATACAGGAAGAAAATAAAAATTGTAAATAGGCTTACCTAATAATGAGTGAAGAGAAAACCGCTTCTTTTCAAGAGGAAAAGCAATTAGGCAACTGAGCAAAAAAAAAAAATTGACTTCTAACGTTGTACTTTGGTAGTTAATAACAAAAAAGTAGGAAAAGTAGGACAAAAGTAGGACATTTCACCAAAAAGTAGGAATAGTAGGGTAAGTGGGAGCCTTGGTTTTATGGGCTCTACACTGAAAAAATAGAATAGGCCCTTTAAGAATATGACCCTCGTGATATTCAATTAATAAATCACTTTTTAAGTTCACTATCTTTAATATTCAGGTTTAGCAGTAATAAAAATTACTCTTACATTTGTAAATAAACAAGATTAGAATAAAGCTTAAATTTTGGTAACTAACTTTAAATTTTAATAACTAACCCACGTGGTTCTGCTTTATGACTGTCAAGTCGCGTCGTTATATCCGATACGAATTTCCCTACTTAGAATCTACGTAGACTACAAAATCGCCGTCGTTATAGCAGGTTTCGTCGTTATATACGATGTCGTTATAACCGATATATTTAGTATGGAGTAGAATAGCAAATCAAACTTCTTGTAAAAATTCCATTGTTATATGCGGTTGGTCGTTATAACCGATTCTCACTGTATATGAGTACAAGGCCTGCAAAAGGGTTGCTGGTATCTAACCGGAAGGAAACCCACATGCTGAACGTATGTACGGAACCAGCCAGGCCAGTAACCTAGTGTCCTATCACTCATTAGAGTGGTGCGGGCCGGGCTTTCAATTTATGAAGCAAATTATTATTTGCTGCACGAATAGAAAGGGGGAAGGTGAAGGCTAATTCACCAATCCGTCTAACCAGCGTGGTGAAATGATGGCTAATTCCTCCACTATGCTTACACACCAACCAAAAAGCATAGCCCCTAGTCTCCAGGGTCTGCAGTGCTCCTAATCAAGGCAGCGGTCAGCGCGGCATGGAAGCAGGGGTGCTAAGAATCACTAGAATGGCCCAGGCTGCCTTTTGTTATTGACCTTGGCTACTTATAACGGACGATCCTTGCTTCTGAAAAAAACTTCCGGAATTGGAAGAGGAACTTGAAAAGACCAAATGGGACATTGCCGGACCCAGTGAAGTCAGAAGAAAGGGTGAAGAATTAGTGGAACTTAAAAGCGGACATTTGTTTTATTATAGAGGAACGGAAACTGGAAGAACAAGCGGTGTTGGCTTCTTAATCAACAAAAGAATTAAAGACCACCTTCTTGAAGTTAAAAGCATACCAGATCGAGCAGCGAGGCTCGTTGTTCACCTAACCCAGTGATATCAACTTCAAATGGTACAGGTATATGCGCCAACGTCAAGCCATACTGACGAAGAGGTTGAAGAATTTTATGAAGAAATCAAAGAGTTACACACCAAAGGGAAACAACATATCAAGCTCATCATGGGGGATTTCAATGCAAGAATTGGACAACAGGAACAAGGAGAGACATCGGTTGGTAAATACGGATATGGGGAAAGGAATGAACGTGGCGATCAACTCATCGAATTTGCCGAAGCTGAAAATCTTAGCATCATGAATTCATTTTTTAAGAAGAAACTACAAAGAAAATGGACATGGAAACACCCCAATGGAGGAACCAGCGAAATTGACTATATACTGGCAAACAAGAAATCAATTATTGAAGATTGCAGCGTACTGAACAGATTTAATACTGGAAGTGATCATCGAATGGTGAGATGTAAAGTGCACTTAAATACTAAATTAGAACGACAGAAGCTCATTAGGAAACAAGTATGTAAGAGGGTGGATTTAAAGAAATTAAAAGAAAATACTGAGGCATTCAAGTTGGAATTAAAAAATCGCTTTTCTGCACTGGAAGGACTTATTAAAGAAGTTGACATCTCAGAAGCAAACGAAAACATTGTTAAGATAATATTTGAAACTTCCGGGAAAATTGGCGTTGAAGCATGGAAAAAGAACAATAGCAAATTATCTGAGAAGACGAAACAGCTCATGAAAAGGCGAAGAGATATGAAGGTGGACAATCAAAATACCAGTTCTCAGATCGAGTAGGCAGAACTTTGCATAAAAACATGAAAGAAGACATAAGAAAATTCAACTGTGAGCTAGTAAAGGAAGCCATTGAAAATAACAAGAGCCTTAGGGTTGTTAAAGGAAGTTTATCTGTTGGGAAGAAACACATCATTGCATTAAAAGGAGAGGATGGCACCGTAACAAGAAATAGGGAAGAAATACTTAGAAGAGTTGAAGAATTCTACAAAAAACTATATGAAAGTAACAGTGGATTAAACGAAGACGCCGAAATAGTCGAAGGAACAGCTCCTAAAATCTTAAAAGAAGAAGTTTCATTTGCAATAAAAAATATGAAGAAAGGAAGAGCCCCTGGTGATGATGGTATTACATTAGATATCCTAAAAGAAGCTGGAGAATATGTAGAAGACATACTTGCAAAATTCTTTACCAAATGTCTTAACAGCGGTAACATACCAAACCAATGGGATTCTGCAACAGTAATTCTTTTGCATAAAAAAGGTGATAAAGAGGATTTAAAAAATTACCGACCAATTAGCTTGTTACCTGCTATTTATAAAATCTTCACAAAAGTTCTAACACATCGCCTGCAGAAAAAATTAGATGCAGCTCAACCAAGAGAACAAGCTGGATTTCGAAGTGGATTCAGTACAGTGAACAACTTCCAGAGGTAGTGAGAGAATTAATTGAAAAGAACATGAATATGAACTTCCATTGTATTGCATTGTGATATAGAGAACGATTGACTCTGTAAAACCATCGATAAAACAAGATCAACAGACATCGAGGATGTGTACATTGACATATTGAAACGTGTGTATAAAAATGCAAGTGCAAAATTTCGGTTACATAAAGATACCAAAACTATCAAACTTGGCAAAGGGGTGAGGCAGGGAGATACCATTTCTCCAAAACTTTTTACTTCTGCTTTACAGATGATTTTTCAGCTGATAAATTGGAATAACAAGGGAATAAAAATAAATGGTGAATATTTAAATCATCTGCGGTTTGCTGATGACATTGTTATTTTTTCAACGGACCCATTAGAACTCCAAGACATGGTACAAGAGCTCTCAACTAGAAGTGAAGAAGTTGGACTCAAGATGAACCTACAAAAAACTAAGATCATGTTCAATAATTTTGTAGAGGAAACAAAAATACAAGTTGACAACACTGAGCTAGAAATTGCTGATTCATATATTTACCTTGGCCAGCTGATTTCAATGGATGGCAACATTATGAAAGAACTCAACAGACGTATTAAACTTGGCTGGAGTGCATTTGGAAGAAACAGTTTTATCCTGAAGGGGAAATTGCCTTTATGTCTAAAAAGAAAAGTCTTCAACCAGTGTGTATTGCCAGTCCTCTCTTATGGATCAGAGACATGGAGTCTAACAGTTGGAGCAATACGAAAGTTACAGACAACGCAAAGGAGCATGGAGAGGTGCATGCTTGGAATAACTAGGAGAGATCGAAAAAGAAACACTTGGGTGAGAGAGCAAACTAGAGTAGAGGACATCATTGTTAAAGTAAAAGGGCTGAAATGGCGATGGGCTGGGCATATTGCAAGAAGAACTGATCAACGATGGACAACAGAAATTCTGAACTGGATTCCAAGAGACCACCGAAGACCTAGAAAACGTCCTCAAACTAGATGGGTAGATGAAATAAGAAAACAGGTTGGGGTGACGTGGAAGCGAATTGCTCAGGATAGACTTGTGTGGAAAGCATTTGGAGAGACCTTCATCCAGCAGTGGATAGATAATGGTTGAATATGATATATATATATACACACACACACACACACACACACAGAGAGAAAACATGGTTCTTGAAAGGCATTATTTTTCTTGAGCAAGTGGATTTCGTTTCTATCTTCTCTCCGTTTGTATGTGATATGCCTATGAAACTAAAAACCTTATGTAAGATATCATTACCCTTCACAGGGCCATTGCCAAATATGCAATTGCCAAATATGGCCAACACAGACAAGCCTTGGGGAGAGATTTTTTTAAAAGTTTTTCGTGGGGGAATTTATTATAATAATAATTTTGCCACTGGGTATAGAGAGAAGTCAAACTAGCTTTTGTTTTGTTTTTGAGAAAAGAGACGCTAGTCAATAGGTCCTCCGGCTTAGCCCAGAGTTTTATCGAGGACAGGAACAATGCTCTCTTTCTCCGTATATAAGGATGTAAGATATTATTACCCTTCTTAGGGTAACTCAAAACTCAAAACAAGCTGCCCCCAGAGGCTTTTCTGTGTTGACCATATTTGGCAATTGTGTTATCCCTGTGAAGGATAATAATATCATACATCCTTATATACGGAGAAAGAGAGCGTTGTTTCCTGTCCTCATTCGTCTAGCGGTCCAAGACACTCCGGGCTAAACGGAGGGACCCTGGTTCGAATCCAGGATGGGGAAAGCGTCTCTTTTTCTCCAAAAAAAAAGCTCTAGTTTGAGCTACATATACGTGGGTGGCAAAAATTATTGTATAACAAAAACCTTATCATTTGCAGATAAAAAAAATTACCGACATGTTTGGGAAACCCATCCAATCAAAAGCAGCATTTGCTAAACATCATGGAATATCAAGGACAATGCTGAACAATATTTTAGCATCACAATACATTGTGTTGAATGGAGCATATTTTGAATATTAGTTTAGCTGAAATTAGACAAATGGCAAAAGTGACAGTGAAAATGAAACTCAACCAGTGACTCAAGCAGAAGCTCTCACAGCACTGAGTGTCGTAAAATGATTTCTTATGAACTTTGAAACAGCTAAAGAACACTTCAGAACTGCTTGGAACTTAAAAAATAAGTGGTAATGAAAATTAAGCCATGAAGATGGCAACCTTATATCACAGACTTTTTCAATGTTAATGTAAATTGTCTCATCATTATTTAAACTATTTTTCATAAATTTTTTAAATATCAAAATAAATTTGAAATTTTTTTAATATAATAATTGTTTTTTATACTGAATTTATGTACTTAATTTTTATGTTTTTAATATTGGTTCATATACACAGTTAAAATACTTAAGTTGAATTCTCTTTTCTATTCCGAATACAAGGTCAGTTTTGTCATGTTTGCAGGGATGACTTGATAATAAGGTCTGGCTATATATATAAAATATCTGTAATCGATATTAGCTTCTCCCCCTCTCTTAAGCCAGAGTCCATTAGAAAATAAATATAAGCGTTTCTACTTAAAATGAACCAGCATCTGCCTTTTCTGTTTTGTTTTTGAAATCAGTTTATGTGAAGTTTGGATAATCAAGGTTTTGGTATAATAATGAAGAGGATGTAAAATAGCCCTAATGCATGTATAATTTCATGCTTAGTGAATCAAAAGTTTTTAGTTTGGATATGATAACTACTGAAGTGTTTTTTTCCTTTATTTTCAGTGGCCTCATTTTAAAAATATATAACATATGAGGCAGAAAACTGATTTCTGTATTTAAATACATAAAGAATTAAAATATAACATTTTATGGAAGGGAATTTTTGTGGACTTTTTTTTATTAACAAAATTGAGAGGTTTATTTTTTTGTAAAACCCCAAAAAAACGACACAAAATTCGTAAAATATGGCAGCTATGCAGATTGTACAGATCTTTCTAAAATTTTCAAAATACTCAGGGTCATCCAATAAAATTGCAAGTGAAATTTCGTATATTTTACAATAAATTTATAAAAGGTATAGTAGAAATGTACCACATGTATATAGTTTTATAATCTATAACATATTAAAAATATGATAAACATTGAATTTCAGAGAGATGAAATAAATATCTTAAGGCTGATTGAAATAGCAAACATACAATAATTATAACATTTTTATTCAAAATGTAATACATGTATTTAAATGTAAGCAAGCATGTATTATTCACATACGCTGGTAATAAAATGAACTTTTCTAATTCAATTTATGAAAAATTGACGCTTTGTCAAAGTTTAAAAGGACAACTACTTCCTGCATCTCAACAATTTGAAATAAAAAATTAATTTATCACAATGATACCAACAATCCAAGGTCTTTGGTATAAACAGTAAAAATGCAGGTTATAATCAATGCAAAATATTTTTCTCAATCAACAAACTTAAACACAAAGTATTTTATACTACAGATATATATGTGTGTGTGTATATATGTGTGTGTATATATATATATATATATATATATATGTGTGTGTGTGTGTGTGTGTGTGTGTGTGTATATACATACATACATATATATATAGTTATATTGCTTGCATCGTTCAAAACTATAGTCAAACAAAATTGTAATTAAAATATTCCATTTAAAAAACATCACAATCACTAAACCAAACATTACAAATCATTTTAATTACGTATTGAGATTCATATCTAAATTAGACAAATAAGCATGATCAGGAAAGAGACCGCAAATAATCGCCCTTTTAGTTTATCCTGTGTCATATAAATGTGATAATTATCCTTTTTAAAAGTGAGTCTGTAAAGTTTGTCACAGTTCCACCTAAAACGTTACATTCTGAAAAGTAATGAACAAGCAAGATAAAATGCCTAATAAAACCATACACAACTAAATGAAACAAATCACATTCAATGAATGATGTACTCATATTTTGCAAGACTTACAATTAATATTATTTTTTTAAAACCTCAGACGTTTTTTGAAGCATTTAGCCTGAACTGTACAAAAAATAACTGCAAAACCGAATGGGGTAATTAGGTCACACAAAGTTAAAAAATACATAGTATAATTTGTACACAAAAAAATTGCACAGAAGTATCAATATATTCATATGTAAAAAATGTGACCAACACTTTTTAGACTTATTTTGTCATTGAAAATTACACATATATCCAAAATTCTCAAGAAAGAGAACTCTGCTATTCCTTTTCCCCTTCACCGTTGCTCACATGGTATTCCTTTATAAATATTATATATTCTGAACAAGGAATAGTGCAAAAGAGTGAACAAATATTTCAATAAATGTATTAACTAAATATATTAGATTGGTTTCCACATTAAAATTTATAACATAAAAGGTGTTTTTCTACTGCCAGTTAATTATTAATACAGGAAAGAAAAAGCATAAATTTTCATTCAAATATATATTTGATACCTTGCAAAGTAAAAGGATGTCATTAAAAATACGTTTTAATAGTAATGTATAGGAGGGAGGGTGTTTCCTTTTAATAAATTACACATAAAACAGATTGCACACCATTAAAGAAATTGCATAAACTCGTAATTATCAGAATATTAATAAAAAATACATTCACCAATAATAACACACTCCCAAAAAAAATTTTAATTTCATTTACCTAAATTCTAAATTTATAAGTTTATACAATTAATAAAAATAAAATCTCTCCACGCAAAGAATAATATCGTTTGAATTCATACAGCATGAATTCAAGAAAATTTTCTATCACAGAATAAAAATTTCACTTGATAAGGCAAAAATAAAACCTGAAATAAATGTTGAATATGTCTTTGATGCTTTTTAGTAATATTTTTCTTATAATACAAAGATAATAATAAGGTCATATGGTAAAGAGGGAGAACTGTATGTGTGAAAACTATATATATAATTTATTTTTCCTTCAGAATTTGTGACTGACAATGCAGTATTATGTTAGGGTGAACATTGAAAATCCCCTTTTTAAAATAACTAATTAAATCTAAACACCCAGGAGCAGATAAATAGATAATTAAATAAAAAACACATACACTCTCTCTCTCTCACTATATATAAATATATGCTTAGATGTTGTTAAGTGTTTTTGTTTTTTCGATATTCTGCCGCCTGTTATTTAATTTTTTCAGATGGGGTTGTACCTCCAATTATTTATACACTGCGTCTATAACACTATGCCAGATTAATTAAAATTCAAGAGGAGACACCTCCATTCAAGAGAAGACACGTTCGTCCAAAGAAACCGTCATCATGGGCATAATAGGAAGTAAACAAGTTTCCTGGGCCATCCATTCATCCAGACAAAATCAAATTCTTTGTGAATTCTTTTCAAGAACTTTAAATTTAGTTGTTTTTTATGTGACAAACGAAAAGACTTGTTAAAAATGCCTGTTGAATTAACAAAGGTGTAAAATTAAATTAATTTGATTTTTACTAGTAAAAACAACTCTTAAAAAAATTCTGAATATAAATAAGGCACTTATAATTAAATTCCTTTTCTTTTTAAAAGTAGGACCCCTTAACATACAAATCCACCTTTTTGTTTTTTTCCTACCTATCATATTTAATTTTTTAAACCCATTTTTAACTTGCAAACAAAATAATTTTAGCCAATCAGTGTACCTAAAAACTGCTATTTCGCTCCCTACAATATGGCTAATATCCATCAGCAACCGAAACCTATAAAAACTTAAGTTTAGACGAAATCCCTGGTCGAAAGAAAATAAATAAATCATCGCAGCAAGAAATAGTCAACTCGTAGCACCTGCATAAATAGGCAAGCCCACCCACACAGCGGCTGGGCTGGGCTTGGCGTCCAGTCCAGACCACCACAATTGGCCAACAATTGCAATTTAGGCAGGCGAAATTGCCGTCTAATACGTTAACAAAAGCCAAATGAAAAAGTTGGCAATATATTGGCGAGAATAAGGATTTTAGCAGTCCTTAGACAAATAAAAATCTTCAAGATGGCGATTAAGAAAAAAAGGGCTTGACAAGTCTCGCTCCGGTGGAGAGCAGAGAGACTGAGCGAGAAAGAAAATTTTGAAACACGAAGATGAACAGTGGACTCCAACCTACTCCAAACATGGGCCATTAAGGGTGTAACATGTAAGTTAAAGTTATCTTTCTTTCTCTTCTATTAATCGATAATTATAAGTGACTCCTCCCTCATTAAACTTATAATGAAATGTATAAATTTTTTCTGGTGGTTTATATACCCCAGTATGATTCTCATAGTGAAATGAGTATTTGAATTATTTTGTTTTTTTAATTACTTATATAAGGTTTAAATACTGAAAAAAAATATGCCAAGTGAAAAATTGATAGTATGTAGAATGGTTAATAGCTCCAAATGCTTATATAAATGGCACTGTTATATTCTAAAGGAATTAGAAAATATATTATCGTGTTTATAATATAAAATAAAAGGCAGTAATTATTGAATAATTGTTTCATGTCTGTTTTAAAGAACCTGGTGTTTTTTTATTTTGTTTATGTTTAACACACAACGCGTTTGAAATTTTAGGCAGAAGTCAACCAATGTTTACTAACCACTATCAACGGCCAATTTACAAATTTATTCTGGATAAACAAATTTAATGTTATGGAAATTGTGTTTTAATGTTCTCAAATAGTAAAAATTAAATCAATAAGTAAACTAACTAAAAATTTAACCAAACTAATTATAAAATACCTATAATAAATCATTTACATTTCATTAATTATAATATACTTCATTTAATTTTCATTAATTAATTATTCTATTTCTCTTTAAAACATATATAATATTAATGTAAAAAAATTATTTTAAATCATAAATAATTTATAAATGATAAATTATATATATAAATAAATAAAATATTCTAAAACAACATATTCCCCATATGTGAATTGTGCAATGCTTAAGTTTTAAAAAAAATTTCATTTGTGCCTGGAATTTCATTTTTGATATAAATGCAACAATCCAACTTGGATCATTTTCTTTAGGGGAAAAGAACATAAGCCCTATATAAAAAAATTAATTCATAATTTGCTTTCAAATGGTTGTTGTATATACAGTACTTCACAATCGAAATATGTATGACACAGCATAAAGATAGAAAATAAAAAGGAATCATCTTTTCTTAGGAAAACATGGATATGAAATATTTTTATGAACAAATTAGTTACAATCTTAAATTTTATGCCAACTATTAAAAAAACAAAAAATTGGAGAACAGAAAATTTTAATATCCTACTGTCAAAACACAGTCAATCCTGAAAAATTCAATTGACTTGAAGTAATGCTTACATACTTTCTTGACAATTCACTATTTAAAACTGTATTGAAATGATGTAATCTTGGGC
>QLNU02012044.1:0-15281 GCA_006491805.2 Dysdera silvatica | reverse complement strand
AAGCCCCAAAGCCAGCAGAAATAGAGACCTTCTGGAAGACACTATGGTCCAATGAAGTACAGCACAAAAGCGCCCCCTGGATTCAGCAAGAAATGGAGGCTACGAGAGGAATAGAGGAGATGGAGTATACGGGCATCACGATAGAGGAACTCCAGCAGGTAATCCAACGTACGCACAACTGGAAAGCCCCGGGTATTGACGGCATACACAACTTCTGGTACAAGAAATTTACCAGCGCCCATGGCCCATTAGCCAAGGAACTTACGGCGATAATTGAAGACCCCAGCAAAATGCCTGAATTCCTCTGCAAGGGAATAACTTACCTCCTACCGAAGGACCAGGATACCAGTAACCCAGCGAAATACCGACCCATTACGTGCCTTAACACCCTGTACAAGATACTCACGGGGTGCATCTCTGAAAAAATAAGCCGGCACAGCGAAAGCAACAACTTAATGGCGGAAGAACAAAAGGGATGCCAGAAAGGGACTCTGGGATGTAAAGAGCAGCTTACCATCGACTCAGTTATCCTGGAACAAGCAAGAAAACAAAAGCGAAAACTCAACACCGCATACATAGACTACAAGAAGGCTTTCGACTCTGTTCCGCACTCGTGGCTCCTTGAAATACTCAGCATATACAAAGTGCATCCCTCAATCATCCGATTCCTACAGAGCAGCATGAAACAATGGAGAACACGGTTACAGCTAAACACGCCGGACAGTAAAATAGAAATAGCCGAGATCCCCATCCGGCGCGGAATCTTTCAAGGAGACGCACTAAGCCCCCAGTGGTTCTGCTTGGCGTTAAACCCCTTGTCAAGGATGCTGAACACAAGTAAATACGGATACATGCTGAAGAAAGACAAGAGAAACCTACATAAAGTCTCCCACCTCATGTACGTAGATGACATCAAGCTATACGCGCCAACAATCACCCAACTCCGACAACTCATCAGTATAACAGAGACATTCTCCAAGGACATAGGAATGGAATTCGGCCTCGATAAGTGCAAAATACAGAAGAATAGCAAAGAAGATTTACCAGGCATCGAACTCGAAGACGGGAGACTACTGAAGACCTTGGACGAGGGCGAAACCTACAAATACCTAGGGATAATGCAAAAACGGCAGCAGGAGCACAAGAAAGTCAAGGTCCAGCTCACGCAAGCATTCCAAGAAAGACTTAGAAGCATTGTGAAGACGAAACTGAGCGGGAAGAACACCACGCAAGCAATTAACGCATATGCGGTACCAGTGCTCACCTACTCCTTCGGGATCATCAAATGGTCCAACACTGAACTAGAACAACTCCAGCGGAAAATGAGAACCATCCAGAGAAGAGCCGGACAACTACACCCTGCAACGGCAATTGAACGGCAAACACTACCCCGGGAAGAAGGAGGACGCGGACAAGCGGACCTCAAAGACTTACATGACAAGCAGATCCAGAGCATGAGGCAATACTTCCAGTTGAAGAGTCCCCGATCGCCACTCATCCAAGCCATAATACAAGCAGATGCAAATTACACGCCACTAAACCTGTGTAGTACCGAAGAGCGTGTCCTGGAAACAGCCAACGAACAGAAACTAAGAACTTGGGCCGGAAAACCATTACATGGCAGGCACTACAATGACCTGCAACAACCACACGTTGACAAAAAGGCATCAAATTCTTGGCTGGCCAAAGGCACTCTCCAGCCAGAGACAGAAGGATTCATGCTAGCCATCCAAGACCAAGTGATCGCAACAAGGAACAATCAGAAATTCATCCAGAGAAAAGATATAGAAAGCGACAAATGCAGACACTGTCATGCGGCATCGGAGACAATCCAACACGTGATGGCAGGATGCAAGATCCTTGCGCAGTCAGACTACAAACATAGACACGATCAAGTAGCGAAAATAGTCCACCAGAAATTGGCAGCGAATGCTGGCTTTCTGACAGAAAAATGCCCGTACTACAAATATGAGCCAGAGACCGTGCATGAGAACGAAACACACAAGCTTTACTGGGATAGAGCAATCATAACAGACAAGACAGTCCCACATAACCGTCCTGACATAACCCTCGTCGATAAATCGAATAAGACCACGTACTTAATCGACATAGCAGTACCCAACACCAATAACATACAGACAACCTACACAACGAAAATCACCAAGTACCAAGATCTCAGACATGAAGTACGAGATATATGGGGTATGGAAAAGATCCTCATCATCCCGTTAGTCATCTCAGCAACAGGGATAGTACCAAAAACGCTTGCGACGAATTTGGAGATACTCAACATTGACCCAAACACCTACATTGAAATACAAAAAGCCACAATCCTAAACACGTGTCACATTGTCAGGAAGTTTCTAGACATGGCACATTAAGAAGTGATGTAAAAAGAGGCTTGGGAACATGGCGCTCTGCCCGTCCCAAAGCCTGTTTCAGGAAAATGGAGCGAGGAAAGCTTTTATATATACCTCCATATAACGAACTTCCGTATAGCGAAATTTTCTATATAGCGAAGTTTTGGTAAATCCCCATGGTCATTATACACGAAAGTGTTTTCATATAACGAATTTTTTAACGACTAAAACAGAAAATCGAGTGGTCACGTCAGTGACATCGGGTTACTTAATATCGTGGGAATACAATACGATTTTAAGGTAATTGGCAAACAAACAGAATAAGGCATGTCTAAGGGACTTTAAACTTCCTAATAAAGAGTTTTCCTAAGCACACACACACACCTGTGTCTGATTGCCCATACGTTGTGAAGCTACTATAGGCTAGGAACAGGCCAAGGGTGTTGTTAAGGCAAATTATAGGGGGAGCATTTTTTTTTACCAATGTTAACCCGAAGCAAATAATTACTTTAACCTTTTAATGTATTAAAAATATTGCATATATTTCAATTCTGGGAGGGGGCGGTTTACTGAAACGACGCCGATAGAACAAGCTCTAATTGTCTTTGAATACACTGTATTGTTTGAATAGTGGTACTTGTCCCGCTCTTTTGCTCGTTTGATTACCAGAAATCCAGACGTTGCAAATTTCCCACAGGGGTGTTAACACTTTTATGATGAATCAACGTCACCATTTGTTGTGCAGCAGGATATTAAGAGGTTTTTTTTTACAAAAGCATGAACATGTATGAAAGAAGCATTAAATACATTTTCATTTTAAGGTAAGAATTGTTGAACTTATTTTTTTATACGCACGTATATTTCACACATAAGGGGGGTTATACCTGAAACAAAAACTGTGAATTTAGGGAAAAATGCCAATTTTTTGATTTGACACGCTGAAAAATAAAGCAAACCTTCATCTTTCTAAGAACGGGTTTATTATTCGGATGCGGTGAGGCCATCATATTGAAAAATGCTTTTAAGTGTAGTCATGTCGCAGATTTGGACGCTTAAATGATTAACTTTAATTTCTCTTTTCTTAAAACCAATTTTTGAGAAATTTTGCGTTACGCAAAACATTCCTTGCGATGCAATTTTCAGCGAATAATTTTAATTTTTTCTGCACGTATTCACTCAGTTTTAATGAGGGATGGTATCTTACATGATTTTTGGAGGCGTTCGTTATAAACGAATGAGCAAAAATGACAATTTATGAATAGTAGATAAGTTGTTATTTTTTTAAACAAAAACTATTGAAAACAGAGTATAATTGTTCAGTAACTTTTATAAGCATGGTTCTAATGATTATTTAGAAAAAATATAATTTTTTCTTGCTTTAAAAATACACCACGTGGAACCACGTAGAAAAAAGAAGTAAACAACATATACTAAAAAAACTATTGATTTATAAAGGCTGAAACTTCCAAAAAAGGTTTCTTTTATAACTATTAATATTATATTCAATTTCCAGAGAAATTGGTTAAGAATGTTAGAAAATTCATTTTTCAGGTGTAACTCCCCTTAAATTTTTAAATGGTTGAATGTTATTTATGAGAAACAGTCGTAAATTGAAAAACGGGATTTCAGTTGTGGCACCATATTGCCCTGCCTTGGTTCATGAATACATCGTTTCCACATAGCAAATTTTCTATATAACGAAATTTTTTCATGGAACTGTCCATTTCGTTATATGAAATCTCTACTATATATATACTGTTTTCCATACTAAATGTTATATCAGGTAATGGTTTGGCAATATTATTAACATATATATAAACTGAAGTTCTGCCAAAACATTAGGTGCAGCGGCACACCTAAAGTTCCTAGCTGGAAACGGAAGGATTAAAAAACATGGATGCAGTGGTTCTTTCTCTATTAGACCTTGCTTTTTAGACCTTCATATCCTTGAAAATTCTGAGTACAGTTAATGACCAAATTCCATTTAATACGGTATGGAGAAACTTATTTTGCCATATAGCACGAGACGCAGCCATTGACTTACAGTCGGCTTCATCAGAGTATTCGAATTTGTGACTGGTGGGTTGGCAATATTGGAGCATTTACCTTTTGCATGTGTGCAATATCAGTTTTGCTTGTGTTACGAAGGAGATAACTCCATGCTTATGAAATAGCTATTAACGTTTTATAATTAAATTTTTAATCGCGATTTTGTGTAATTTATATTCTTTTCGTCTATGTGCAGCCTGGTTGGACGAATCACGTTACCAACTGTTTCAAGTTTATATAAATTCTAATTTATCCTTTACTTAAAACCGTATGTGTAATCTCGCATTGTTTGAAGCAGAAGGACCCTTGCTCTCCTTAAACCATAAAAATTCAACCAGCTATTTCATTTAAATAGACATATTTGTGTGTGGAGGATACAACACGAGGCTATGGCTTCATCCTGTCAATATGCCAGCTGGTGGTGACTAAATTTCAATGGGTGGGGGGGGGTTCTGTTGAAGGAAACATAGGCTATTAAAGTACACTAGGGGCCACCAGATATACACAGATCTCCTTGCAGACTATATCGCTTTATGAATGCTATGTTCTCCAGTAGCGATGATTTGTTCTAACTAGGTAATTCAGATTGTTCTATCTTGCATGGATAACACAAAACTAGCTTAATGAATAATACTAAGCTCAAGGTATTCCACCACGCCAGGCTCGCTTGATTTAAACTGTATAGAGCACTTATGGGACGCTGTGCAAACCCCACTACAGCAAAAAACCCACTATTATAATTACATATATCCAATGAACAAAACAGAGTTACAGCCAGCCATTAAACATGCCTAACTTGATCATGAGCGTCGGCAGAATTTTTTGTAGGGGTGGGCAAAGATTACTTCAGTAGAAATAAGAAAAACTCCATTCAAAAATACCATAATTAAATAAGTATTTAATAAGTATTTTTGTTTAATTAAATAATAAGACTATTTAGTTCAAATAGAATAGAGAGTTTGCATATTTTTGCCCTTGAGAAAAAAATGATTTTTTTTTAAAAATCCAGGGGAGGGTAAGTGCCCACTCTTGCCCTATGCTGCCGACGCCCATGGACTTGATATATCCTTGCAACGACTTGAACACCTTGTTGACTTGATGCCACGTCGAGTAGATGCAGTTATTTAGGCGAAGAGAGGAGCTGTATATTATTTGTTTTGTATAACGAATATTTTTACACTTCGGCGGATGTACTCTGTCGGGTTAGTGTGCATTTTATTAATTATTTAATTAATTTAGAGTATAATAGTAATGTCTGTTATTTATACTAATCATAAAGTTTTGGTTTCCACTTTTCAACGAAAGGATGGTAGGGGTAGACTACTTCTAGACAAGTCCGTTATCTCGAGTACCTTGGACCGTTTACTATTGACATTCATCATATCTGGTTATGTAAATTCAGTTGTCGATGCCCTCTCACATGTTTTTGAAATTAAGCTTAGTGCCGTGTGATGGTTTCTTGGATGTTTTTTGGGTCTTGAATCATTTCATGTAAGTGGAAACGGATAACGGAAGTCGGACACGGATATTTTAAAAATTCACATGATTTTCAAGTTTTTCATACAATCACTTTAAAATTAAATGACAGAAAAAGTCCCCACTTCTATTTATATATAATTCGGAATCTGTACTTCCTAAAATTACACGAATCATTAACCTGTTTAGTGACGCCTTGTTTAATAACCAGATATTAACAAGATGTATTCCCTTTAATTGCTCAGATGATTTTGACTGATAGAATATACCTGTAAGTTTTGCTCGCCAAGTTTGTATGTACTTTTTCCTACAATTATTTTCAATGCAGATCTAAAAGGGAAATTTAAAATTTTTGTACTCGATATTCCACCTTAGTAGACATCAATGCTTTTAATATTTGCTAGATAGTGTGTTTCAAGTTTAAAAATTTGGTAACAATATAACTTTAACAAATAAAATTTTCGCATGATCTGCGATAACGTCTTTATAGTTATAGTTAGAAATTACTCGTAGTAGGATTTTATCCTCTCGCTTTATTTCAAAACTCATTTAGCCTTTCAACCATTTATGCTACATTTCAGCCATTATACACATACATACAGAGTGGTTCAGCTAATAAGCATGAACAAATTTTTGGGAATGGTAGGTTGCACAAAAACAAATCAGAATCATATAGCAATGCAGGGTCGGAAACACTATCTTTGCACCAAAGATGGCTTTCGGCCGCTAGACTGCTCATACGTCCTTTCAGGATACCACCATTTGTAAACCTCCTGCAGAGGTAGCAGTAGGATAGCTGAGTTCACGAATGTGGAAATGGCTAGCTAATACACACCTCGCATACGGAGCCATTTCAGCAATTATGTTTATCATCACTTAAACATAACATTTGGACATCAGTGGATTGGGTGTGGTTGTAACGTTCATTGGCCTGCAAGATCGCTGGAATTAACATGCCTCGATTACTGGGGTTACATCAAAGGGCTGGTGTACGACACTCTTGTTGAAAGTGATGAGGATCTTGTACTACCTATCTTTGTAGCTGCTTCAGAAGTCCGGGACACGCCAAGAAACGCCCAAAATGTACGTGATTCCATGCATCGACTATGTGTTACAGACAGGTCCCTGGCTAGATGTTCTTGTGCCCCTGGTAGAACTTATTAGATTACGCTCCTAGCAAAACTTTCCAAATTGCGCCCCTAATAGAATTGTCCAGATTGCTCCCTGACAGAGATATCTAGATTGCGCCACTTAGTCATGGGCCAAATTAACACTTCTTTCCTTCTCTCTTCCAAATCCTCCCCCTCTCTCATTAAATTCGTCACGCACTTCACCTTGTAATGAATTATTTCACAGAAAAAACCCAATACTAAATTTGTTATTTCTTAATAAAAAGTTTCAGAAAAGAAAATTTTTAAAAAGACCTTTTTACGTGAATTGACAGGTTTTTTTTATGTAATTCAGTTGTAAAACAACGCACAGATATTCTTGTGATATATAGAAATAGTACAAAAAATTTCTTTCACAACGATAACCTTATATTATAATTCTTAAAGATGGATTTAGATCGTATGGCGCCCGGTGCGAGCCCGAAATTTGCCATCCTACTCTGGCTAAATATTATCTTCAAAATCGTCCCTTTTGTGGTTCAGTTTTTTTTCCTTTCCCTGGTGTTCTCCTCAATAGGCTACTACATTTATTACAAAAAATTCTGAATATTATTACAAGACGGAAAGCCACGATAACAATTAAAATTTCCTTACGACAAATAATATGTAACTAAATCAGAAGTACATTTTTTGATGAACCAAAAATTAAATGGTTTTAATATAAAAACTAAAGTTTTAATATGAGTTTCTGTGATAAGATATCTCTTTACATTCAAATAAGTTTAAACATACCTTGATGTAGTTTTACTTTTATAATTTCGTACTTGCATTATCATATTGTAATTTTTTTGAAAAAGGCTCCTTCACTTTCTTGTACACTAACTTAATTAAACGTATTGTAGTAAAGAATAAATTATACAAGGATTGGGATAATCAGTTTATTGAAAATTTAAATAAGGTTTAAAACTCTGTAAGTTTTAAAAATTTAATAAAATCATTTTTATAAAATGTTTTTATACTTTGGGGTCGTTAGGCCATTTTGTCGTCTCTCCTTAGGTTGGCGCCCAGTGTTATGGCACTGGTCCCACCGCTCTTAATCCGTTACTGTAATACTATATCGTATAAAATAGTATTGCTTTCACAATATCTGTATGCTTCCCATTTCTCTCGTTCTGGTTATTTCCTATATTGCATTTATTCTTCTAACCAGATTAATTTAGGATATTATGATGATTTGTTATACAGTTTTATTTGTATAAACACAAAAATCGTAGAATTCTATTTAAAAAATTTTTTATGAGGCAATAATTGACAGTTTTATTTATAGACATATTTTCTAGATATTTTACCCCTGTGAGTTATTTCAGCCGATTTTACGTCTCCTAGCCTTGCGCCCCTGGCGGGGTCTTTCGCGTTGCCCCCTATCTATGGCGCTGTTTGTAGCTCATGGTCATAATTTTGAATGTAATCTCAGTGAATTTCACAAATGTATTGTGAGTAATAAAAAACATTTTGTTTTCTTTTGTGGTGCTCTTTCGTCTCTCACCCTTTCTGTACACTAGCACATAGGCATTTCGGGTTCTGCATATGTTTCCGATTTATTTTTGTGCAACCTACCTACTGGCGTACGCAGGGGGGTTGAGAGGAGTTGTAAGCCCCCCATTGCGATGAAATTTTGTATATATACATATGAATATATGGAGTTGTAGCTCTGTAACCCCTTCATTGAGCTTGTAACCCCCTTGTGAAATTTTTACGTACGCCTATGAACCTACCACTCCCATAAGTTCGTACACTTTTAGCTGAACCACCCTGTACGCATTTAAGATGCATGGTACATAATACATACTTGATATTGCCTTAATATGTACAAAATTAAATTCTATGAAACCAACTCAAAACCATGTCAGTTCCGTAAATTGAAATAAAATTTCAAGTATACTTCTTTTATTAAAACATACAACATACAATAAAACAATTGTAACTTTCGTGAAGAATTATATCAAGTAGGATTCAAAAATTCATTATTTCATGAACTTTTATTTAGCAGAATAAAACACAAAAATAGCAGCACAAACAATCTAAATCTAAGTAAATTTGTTGTTGAAAATTTCTCCATGTGGTAGTTCAGTTGAAATTCAACATCAATAATAAGTAGTCTAATATAATATTTGAGGAAACATTCCTTTATTACTCTTGCTATAATGATAAATGGTTGATAATATGCACATGGGAAAATATTAAAAATAGCATTGATCTGATGTTATTAGGAAAGTAATATCAGAAACTGAATTTCATTCCCTATTGATATTTTTAGTGACTACGAATTCCCAAGGAATTAAAAATAAATGTGTATTGCTTTTAGTAACTTATTTAGGTTTTAGTTGAAATATTATGTGTCTAATATGGATGAATTTATTGATGAAGATGATGTGGATCCATAAGAGAATTTCGCTTCTTTCAAAGTGGTGTGACTTGAATTCTGTACGCAACTTTCTTGGTATTAAACCAACTGAAACTGTTGTCTAATCGAAGTATATCTGGAAGATAAAGAAATTTATTATTACGAGAGTAGAATGCTCTTTCAAATATAAATACATATTTAGAATAGATATATCACATATGCGCAAAAATAATGACGTAGTTAAAAATATATTGTTTTAGTACTTAACTCAGAAAATCGTGTGCTTTTACCAAATTTAATGGGGAGCGCAAGCGCATAATACATGTAGTACGGTGAAAGAAGTACAGAGGAATAAGCCTTGTGCTGACCCCGTTCGCCAGACGCGTTAGCAAGTTGGATCTACAGTTTAACGAAGGTTTTGAAGTTCGGTCACCATAGCTGAAGTTCTACGCTAAGGCGGGACTCGTTGTGTCACCCTCATACCGAGTGACTGATATCAGGAGGGCTGCTTAAAAGCGGTGCTCTCTCGAGAACCATTTTTCTTAGCAATATACACTGAGTGGCCAAAAATTAGGAATACCCTGCTACCCAGTACTAATATCGTGTTGAACTTCCTCTGGCTTTGATGACAGCAGATATTCTTCTAAATATCGACTCTACAAATTACTGAACTCATTAAAGGGGAATATTAGCCCATGCTAACAAAATGGCAGCTCTTAATTCCCTCAGATTGGATGATGGTGTTCTGGAGCTATAAATAGATCGTTCCACCTTGTTCTACAAATGCTCAATCGGGTTGAGATCTGGTAAATGAGGGGGCCATACAAGCAATTGGAACTCGGAATCGTGTTCCGTAAACCAATATGAGGTGATTCGAGCCCAGTGGCTGGGTGCATTATCCTGCTGAAAATAGCTATCAGGAAACATTATGGCCATAAACGGATGCACCTGGTCAGCAACGACGTCAAGGTAGGTGAATATTATCGATGGATGTTTCCAATAGAACTAAGGGACCAAGTGTATACTAGGAAAATGCTCCCCAAACCGTGATTCCGCCTCCACTCTTCTGAACAGCGCCACCCTCTTGTCATATGACATACTGGATCCATGGCTTCAAGTTGCTTGCGCCATACATGGACCCGGCCATCAACGTCATGGAGAAGAAATCTCGACTTGTCAGACTACACAACCTTCTTCCACTCATCAAGTGTCCAACGTTGGCGTTCCTAAGCCCATAAAAGTCGCTTTTTTCGGTTTTGCAGTGAAAGCAAAGGAACTATTGTTGGTCGCCGGCCATTAAAACCAATTCGTTTTAAGATCCGTCTTATAGAGAGTACGGATATGTTTTACGGTGATCCTGCATTATATTGCGCTGAAATTTTTTGCGTTGTAGCTCGTCTGTTGCTGCACACGATATATGTCAATCGCCTGGCACCTCTTCCGTTCACAAACGTTTCCTCCCACTTTTCCGTTTTTCTCTCGAAATTTTTTGGCTTAGCTACCATTAGTTGAAGTCTCAACATACTGTTGTATGAGAAAAGCCCAGAAGGTTAGCGGTTTTGGAGATACTGGAACCGGCCCTTCTGGCACCCTCGACTGCATTCAAACTCACTCAAATCTATTCTTTTGCCCATTCACAGGCGAACTGTAACTTTCACTCGTGCTTCTGATCGGAGGAAAGCTTTTTATCAGCGAATCCAATTTGTTACTTCAATGCACATGCTGCACGGACAAGTCGAAATTTAAGTGAAGGGTGTTCCTAATTTTTTGGCAACTCAGTGTATATGCGTATATTACTTTATCAATCAATCAATCAATCAATATATATATATGGCCTGCAAAAGGGTTGCTGGTATCTAACTGGAAGGAGACCCACACGCTGAACGTATGTGACGATGTGTGGAACCGGCCAGGCCAGTAACCTAGTGTCCTACCCCGCCTTCAAGTGGTGCAGGCTGAGCTTTCTATTTATGTGGCAAATTAATATTTGCTGCACGGATAGAAAGGCGGAAGGGGAGGGCTAATTCACCAACCCGTCTAGCCAGCGTGGTGAAATTATGGCTAATTCCTCCATTATGTTGACACACCAGAAACCATGGCCCCTAGTCTCCAGGTGCTGGAGTGCTCCTGATCAAGGCAGCGGTCAGTGTGGCATGAAAGCAGGGGGTGCTAAGAATCACTGGAATGGCCCAGGCTGCCGTTTGTTATTGACCTTGGCTACGTTTAATGGACGATCCCTTGCTTCTGAAGCAAAACTTCAGGAATTGGAAGAGGAACTAGACAAGATCAAATGGGACATTGTAGGACTCAGTGAAGTTAGAAGAAAAGGTGAAGAGTTGGTGGAACTTAAAAGTGGACATTTGTTTTATTATAGAGGAACGGAAACTGGAAGAACAAGTGGTGTTGGCTTCTTAATCAACAAAAGAATTAAAGACTGTCTTCTGGAAGTTGAAAGTACATCAGATCGAGCAGCGAGGCTCGTTGTTCAACTAACCCAGCGATACCAACTTCAGATAGTACAGGTATATGCACCAACATCAAGCCATACCGACGAAGAGGTTGAAGAATTTTATGAAGAAATCAAAGAGTTACACACCAAAGGGAAACAACATATCAAGCTCATCATGGGAGATTTTAATGCAAGAATTGGACAACAGGAACAAGGAGAGACATCGGTTGGTAAATACGGATATGGGGAAAGGAATGAACGTGGCGATCAACTCATCGAATTTGCAGAAGCTGAAAACCTTAGCATCATGAATTCATTTTTTAAGAAGAAACCGCAAAGAAAATGGACATGGAAACACCCAAATGGGGGAACTAGTGAAATTGACTATATCCTGGCAAACAAGAAATCAATTATTGAAGATTGCAGCGTACTGAACAGATTTAATACTGGAAGTGATCATCGAATGGTGAGATGTAAAGTGCACTTAAATACTAAACTAGAAAGGCAGAAGCTCATTAGGAAACAAGTAAGTAAGAGGGTGGATCTAATGAAACTGAAAGTAAATACCGAGGCATTCAAGTTGGAATTAAAAAATCGCTTTTCTGCACTGGAAGGACTTATTGATGAAAGTGATATCTCAGAAGCAAATGAAAACATTGTTAAGACAATAGTTGAAACTGCTGGGGAAATTGGTGGTGTAACCTGTAAAAAGCACAATAGCAAATTATCTGAGAAGACGAAACAGCTCATGAAAAGGCGAAGAGATATGAAGGTGGACAATCAAAATACCAGTTCCAGGATTGAGTACATAGAACTTTGTAAAACTCTGCGCAAAAGCATGAAAGAAGATATAAGAAAATTCAATTGTGAGTTAGTAAGGAAGGCCATTGAAAGCAACAAGAGCCTTAGGGTTGTTAAAGGGAGTTTGTCTATTGGGAAGAAACACATCATTGCATTAAAAGGAGAGGATGGCACTGTAACAAGAAATAGGGAAGAAATACTTAGAAGAGTTGAAGAATTCTACAGAAAGCTGTATGAGGGAAACAGTGGATTAAACGAAGACTCTGAGATAGTCGAAGGAACAGCTCCTAAAATCTTAAAAGAAGAAGTAGCATTTGCAATAAAAAGTATGAAGAAAGGAAGATCCCCTGGCGATGATGGCATTACATTAGATATCTTAAAAGAAGCTGGAGAACATGTAGAAGACATACTCGCAAAATTCTTTACCAAATGCCTCAACAGTGGTAACATACCAAACCAATGGGATTCTGCAACAGTAATTCTTTTGCATAAAAAAGGTGATAAAGAGGATTTGAAAAATTACCGACCAATTAGCTTGTTACCTGCTATTTATAAAATCTTCACAAAAGTGCTAACACATCGCCTGCAGAAAAAATTAGATGCAGCTCAACCAAGAGAACAAGCTGGATTTCGAAGTGGATTCAGTACAGTGGACCATATTCAAGTATTAAGAGAATTAATTGAAAGAACACATGAATATGAACTTCCATTGTGTGTTGCATTTATTGACTATGAGAAGGCCTTTGACTCTATTAAAACATCAGCAGTCATCAACTCTTTAAGATCAACAGACATTGAGGATGTGTACATTGACATGGTGAAACGTGTGTATAAAAATGCAAGTGCAAAATTTCGGTTACATAAAGATACCGAAGCTATCAAAATTGGTAAAGGTGTGAGGCAGGGAGATACCATTTCTCCAAAACTTTTTACTTCAGCTTTACAGATGATTTTTCAGCAGATAAATTGGAATAACAGGGGAATAAAAATAAATGGTGAATATTTAAATCATTTGCGGTTTGCTGATGACATTGTTATTTTTTCAACGAACCCATCAGAACTCCAAGACATGGTACAGGAGCTCTCAACTAGAAGTAAAGAAGTTGGACTCAAGATGAACCTACAAAAAACTAAGATCATGTTCAATAATTTCGTAGAGGAAACAAAAATACAAGTTGACAACATTGAGCTAGAAATTGCTGATTCATATATTTACCTTGGCCAGCTGATTTCAATGGATGGCAACATTATGAAAGAACTCAACAGACGTATTAAACTTGGCTGGAGTGCATTTGGAAGAAACAGTTTTATCCTGAAGGGGAAATTGCCTTTGTGTCTAAAAAGAAAGGTCTTCAACCAGTGTGTATTGCCAGTCCTCTCTTATGGATCAGAGACATGGAGTCTAACAGTTGGAGCAATACGAAAGTTACAGACAACGCAAAGGAGCATGGAGAGGTGCATGCTTGGAATAACTAGGAGAGATCGAAAAAGAAACACTTGGGTGAGAGAGCAAACTAGAGTAGAGGACATCATTGTTAAAGTAAAAGGGCTGAAATGGCGATGGGCTGGGCATATTGCAAGAAGAACTGATCAACGATGGACAACAGAAATTCTGAACTGGATTCCAAGAGACCACCGAAGACCTAGAAAACGTCCTCAAACTAGATGGGTGGATGAAATAAGAAAACAGGTTGGGGTGACGTGGAAGCGAATTGCTCAGGATAGACTTGTGTGGAAAGCATTTGGAGAGACCTTCATCCAGCAGTGGATAGATAATGGTTGAATATGATGATGATGATGATATATATATATATATATGCATCTTTTTAGCCTCATGCTAAATCTTACCATATAAAAAAAACATTGATTATTAGGTTGGTGTACATTCAGTTATCAGGCTCTACAATTTTTTTTTACACTCTCTTTGCTTTTCCAAGAAATTTCAATTTTAAAACCCAATACAGAAAATAAGGGGGTGAAACCATAGCACTCTTGATTGTACAATTATTCTGAAAGAAAGGAACCAGACAATTTAAATTTTTTAAGGGCACAAAATACACGCCACATTAAATTTTTAATACGGACGAGATGGGTCTGTAATTGGGAAAATGTGGAAATAGTCTGGTTTTAAGGCATCCAAAGAAATGCAATGTTACTTGTATTTAGTAACACCAATTATTATTTTATGTTGTAGAAGTTAATTAATAGGTAAGATAATGCAGCAATTACTCTCATATTTTTATATATTCATTGCACGAGCGGCGCTTATCCATAATCAATTATCATATCCATAACACAATTTCTTTGGTGTATTTCAATTTCTTTGTCACAAAGTATGAGGTCTGTCCGGAAAGTAATGTCATATATTTTATTGTGAAGCGACTGTTTGCAGCACGCCCTATCATCCACCGGGATTGATAGTGGTGTAAGTCAACTACCGAGCGAATGCTTGCTCAGTTGTCTCCGAGCTCTCGGAGGTGAAGGACAGACGATTTCATAAATCTCTGTTTCGTCTCTTGTACAAGTCGCGATGCAGCGCTCACTGGAACAAACATACGCGATCAAGTTTTGTATGAAACTCGACAAGTCTGCAGCAGAAACTTTTCCGATGGTTCAACAAGCCTTCGGGGACA
>QLNU02012043.1:0-15798 GCA_006491805.2 Dysdera silvatica | reverse complement strand
TATATATATATATATTACATTATGATTACGTATATTAAATTAATTATATTTATTTATGTCATAGATATAAAATTAACAATTAGTAGAATATTGTAATGCATGTAGTCATGTTGAAATATAAAAGCGTTGGAAACATTTGGTATGAAATTCTTTATAAAAATAAGTGTAACTAAAAACAATTGCGTCGGCTACCCACAAATCAGTTCGCGACCCTCAGATTGAGAACCACTGGATTACTGCGTACCAAAGCAGCTGTGCTAAACAAACACCATTTACGGTTATGGTTTAGAGATCTTAGTGTGTCTTTAATTACATGTACATTGACTGACACTAACCACTATCCTTGGAGGAAAAAATGCTGACTTTTCCAGCAAAATTTCCCAACTAATTGCAGGTAAAACAGCTTCCTCTTCTCAAGGGACTTCATTGTTCAAAACAGATGTTAGGGAGATTTACCCTAACTTTTCCTGGTTTGACTAAAAACTCTTGTTTTTCCCCGAGTTTTAGGGACTATTTCCCAGGCTTCCCAGCTGTAAGGGAGTAGTTATTTATTGTTTTGCTATTAATAGTTCTACTCCATTGTTTATAAATAATAATAATTTTATTTCCATGCTCATACAGTCGCCCTCAATAGATTCCATTCAACATTTAAAAAAAAGAGTTAACTTATCGGAGATATACATGGCATGGCGGGAAATACCGCATAATAAACTAATAACCATTTTAGTATGCTTTTATCTTGGAGAATAATTAACTCCGACGTGTTAATTAATCGAGTTGGTTTAGGCATACATTTGGCGCAGTATAGCCCAGATGCTCTTGCGCCATAAAACATCCAAACAAACAAATAAATACAGACGATATATTCTGTCTGTTCAAAATTTCAGTGGCAAATGCGGATAATAACGAAGCAGGAAGTACAAAACGGTAAAGGTGATGGTGTAGATCGCTATTTTAATGCCATTTCCGCTATTAAAATAGAGCTCGAACATCAAAAAAGCCATTTTTAAAAGCGTCATTATGGAAGGATGCATAGGCGTTGTCAATTTAGAGGGAAAATCAGTGTTTCCATTTTTAAAAGCAGCAAAAAACTATTTGTAAACTTACCACTGGTCGTACCTCCGCTCATATCTTGCTATGTTGAAGAACCCAAAAAGAGAAATGTTTCGCACCCATAAAGGTTTTTTGAAAATATAATTTTCCTTTTTCGTAATCGCATATGATGAATAGAAAGACGGGTAGGACGGGAAACCGGTTTTAAAACCCAAAAAAATCGCTCTCCTTGGCTTCAATAGCCTGTTTTCAGTTTCGAAGTTCAGTTGATCGGCAACTTCGGCCGTTCGCGACCACTAGCTTAGATAGTTTGTTTTCTAATGAAGTAAAACGTGCATTTCCAGGATATCACGACGTAGGGAATTTTTCCCTCTCGATTTTCTCCCTACTCCCAAACTTTTCCCCCCAATTTCTCTTGCCAATATCACTGTTCATTTCCAAAGATAAGTTGGAGTGTCGGTTGATAGAAATTGGTAAACATATCATTTGACTGGGAAAATGATAAGGGTGATGTATGGAAGATTATAACTAAGTCCCGGCTTTTCATGCATAAAATTTAGCCCTAATAATATGCGAATATGCTCAAAATTATTACAAAATATGCAAGTGCATAGAAATTTGGACCCTACTCATAAGCGATGTTTCGAAATGTATAAAATAACAATTTATTGAAACAGTGCAAGTGTTCTTGGAATTATTGCATAACATATATACTGAAATGCATAAAAAATATCACTTTGTTACGTCCTTGAATATGATTATGCACCAAATTAATACAAAACACACACACCAAACTGTATGAAATACGTACGGAGATGCATTTGAAAATATTGCATCATAAGTGATTGCCTAGTCTGAGGACTCCGGTGAAATCCTTTTCGTGGGGCAAAAAAAAATGGTAAAATTCTTCAATCCGTCTTAGGCTCTGCTTTTCTTTCAAAGTCAAAATCGAAATATAGGGGGAGGGGGGGTAATGGCCCTTCCTTGCCTATACCTGCCGGCGCCCATGGCTTGGTCTGGAAAATATTCCATTTGGTATTGATTTAGAAAGTAATACACATATTGAGAAATATCGCCACAGAATGTGAAGACGCATAAAATTATTTTTTTCTAACTTTAATATTATCTAATTTATCATTTATAATAAATACATATTCTGTAACATTTTTTTATTTAAAAATATTTTTTAAAAAAGAAAGGCTTTTTTTTAAAAAAAGAAACATCGAATTACTCTAATTAATTGAATTACAAGCGGACTAGAGAAGCATTTTTTAAAAAATTTTATGAAAAATTTGCAAAAACATGCCAAAATATGCAGAAATGTTCAAAATATGAAAAATACGCGTTCAAAGGCAAAATATGCAGAAATACGCAAAAAAATGCAAGTGCATAGAAATTCGGGCTCTAATTATAACTATACATATATATTTAGACGTAAACATTCTAGTGTATACTGTCATTGGAATCATCATGGAATCATGGAGGATACAGGGAGGTGAGCGCTCCCTTCTTTTCGAAAATAACAAATGTGCACCTATTTACACCTACTCGTTCACGGAATGGGTCTAAATTGATTTTTAAGATCCCCCCCCACGCCCACGAAAAAATTTTCCGAACCCACCCTTGCATATGTTCGTTCAGCAAACCTAGGTTTTGTTGTGCATAAATTAACTACTATTGCTGTCATAAATTAATAATTATTGTGCATTATTATATTGGTTGATTGATTGTTTGGCTTTTTTATGGCGCAAGAGCATCTGGGCTATACTGCGCCAAATTATTATATTGGGAAAGGACGTCTTTATGTAGGGTAATGGATGGAACTCGAGGTACTAAGTCCTTCCCACTGGATATTAAGGCATAGCCATCTCTCGGCTGGGTTCTGTGGTGGTGCAGGAAAATACCCCCTAGTGCGCCGCTAATCCGGGTTCGACTCCCAGCAGTGCAAAGAACGCTTACTCAGAGATCTCATAAAGATCGCACTGCTCACTGTAGTCCGGGGTTTGGTTCCCTAGGCCTTAAGAGGTTCGGATTCCTCGGAAAACAGTAGGTCCCGGCGCAGCATGACCACTGTAGTCTTTGAGCCGTAAAACCAAATATAATCACAAGTCTCCTCTTCAAGCTGTTTCCATCGATTCCCTTCATTAATCATTTCTAATATAATCATGTAAATAAATATACAAATATAAACACCTTTTATTTTTCCATGGTCACGTACCTAGATATATAATTTTATATAGAATACAGTGCGCGAAAAAAGTATGAGGACAATATATAATTGAATGAAAATATACTTTATTTTCATTTTATCAAAATGAATTTTTTGATATTTCTGACCTATAATATCACATTTTACAATAACATCTACAACACATAAAACAACAAATATGAACCTTACAAAAGTTGACCTTATAAAGATTATCACTAAAGAAAATATAGAAAAAGTATAAGGACATATTCTAAATTACATAAGATTTCTCTTAATAATCACGAAAACAACCTTTGTTTTCAATTACTTGAATAAGCCGAGAGGTCATCGATGCTGAAAGTTCTTTTAAAGTGTCTATGGAAATGTTATTCCAAGCTTGTTTGATGGCTAACACAAGATCCTGTTTACACTGATATTGTGTGCCATTTTTATAAACTTTTCTGGCTAGAAGGCTCCATAAATTTTCCATAGGATTCAGATCTGGACTCCTCGCCGGCCAATCAAGTAAATTTACTGAATTGGCTTCAAACCAGAGTTTTGCACTCTTAGAAACGTGTATGGAAGCGTTATCCTGTTGGGGGAAAATAATCGCCTGAAGACAATAGTGGGGCCTCAGGTAATGAATTTTCACCTAACATATCAACGTATTTGTCAGAGTTCATTTTGTAGTTGATAAAGACTATTGGAGTGGTTCCGTTTGCTGCAAAAGCGCCCCAAATCATTACTGTGCCCTCACCGCATTGACGTTTGGAAATAACTTCTTTGGTTTTACGCAGATTATACTAAAAATAGCGAAAACCATCTGGCCCATCGAGGTTGAATTTTTTTTCGTCCGAAAAGATTACATCATTCCATTTTGGACCGAGAGAAATGTATTTTTTTTTGCAAAGTCCAGTCTTCTTTCCTTATGTTGCTTTGTAAGAGGTGGACGTGACATTAACTTTCCATACCAAATATTCGGATGTTTATTCAAAACATTTTGAACTGTTCGTGTGGAACATGGTAAGTCCAAATTTCTTCTAACTTCATTTGCAGTTTCTTTTTTCTCGCAAGCTCTTCTTACAACCATTCTTTTCTGTCGATGCGTTAGAATTTCTGGTCTTCCAGTTCGTTTTTTCATTCCATACATTTCAGGTTCTTTTAGAAAATTATAAACTACAGTTTTAGATCTTTTAATTTTTTCGAAATTTCATGGATACTCAATCTAGATTCTGTAAAAGCAAGAATTTTCCCTTTTTCAAATCCATAAAGGTGAGTTCCTTTTGGCATCGTACAAATATCGTGCAGAAATAAGGCATGTACGAATTTTGTTTCGAAACCCAGTCTATATATTTGAAATGGTCATTTTATGCTTCCAAATGTGCAAATTTTACGATATTTTTAGATGAAAAACCAGTTGTCCTTATATTTTTTTTTCAAGAGCACATGGGTTTAAAAATCACAAAGTAAATTTATACAAAATTATTTTTGGAAAATTTAACTAATTTATATTAAAAATAACTTAATTTTACCATTATTTTTACTTAAGAAATTTGCATACGTTTCTGTCTAAAAGATTTCTAGATTTAGCGAGTTTTCGCTTGTACCATGTGACATGAAAGGGGCATATATAAAACTAAAAGTTAAGTCGTCTGTCCCTGAAAAAATTGGTCAATCTTTCTATCCCGGATTCCGACAATTTAATAATTGTAGTTTTAATCTTTTTCTAAATGCCCTTTTTGTTTTGCTTTCTTTTATCACCTCTGGCAATTCATTCCATAACTTTAACCCATAGTAATTTATATTGTGTGATTCCATTTTAGTTCTTACATTTTTTTATTTCTATTCCTCTTCCTGTTCTTGTACTTTTGACATCCAAATTCTCCTCTATTTATATGATTGATTTCATCATCATCATCATATTCAACCATTATCTATCCACTGCTGGATGAAGGTCTCTCCAAATGCTTTCCACACAAGTCTATCCTGAGCAATTCGCTTCCACGTCACCCCAACCTGTTTTCTTATTTCATCCACCCATCTAGTTTGAGGACGTTTTCTAGGTCTTCGGTGGTCTCTTGGAATCCAGTTCAGAATTTCTGTTGTCCATCGTTGATCAGTTCTTCTTGCAATATGCCCAGCCCATCGCCATTTCAGTCCTTTTACTTTAACAATGATGTCCTCTACTCTAGTTTGCTCTCTCACCCAAGTGTTTCTTTTTCGATCTCTCCTAGTTATTCCAAGCATGCACCTCTCCATGCTCCTTTGCGTTGTCTGTAACTTTCGTATTGCTCCAACTGTTAGACTCCATGTCTCTGATCCATAAGAGAGGACTGGCAATACACACTGGTTGAAGACCTTTCTTTTTAGACACAAAGGCAATTTCCCCTTCAGGATAAAACTGTTTCTTCCAAATGCACTCCAGCCAAGTTTAATACGTCTGTTGAGTTCTTTCATAATGTTGCCATCCATTGAAATCAGCTGGCCAAGGTAAATATATGAATCAGCAATTTCTAGCTCAGTGTTGTCAACTTGTATTTTTGTTTCCTCTACAAAATTATTGAACATGATCTTAGTTTTTTGTAGGTTCATCTTGAGTCCAACTTCTTTACTTCTAGTTGAGAGCTCCTGTACCATGTCTTGGAGTTCTGATGGGTTCGTTGAAAAAATAACAATGTCATCAGCAAACCGCAGATGATTTAAATATTCACCATTTATTTTTATTCCCTTGTTATTCCAATTTATCAGCTGAAAAATCATCTGTAAAGCTGAAGTAAAAAGTTTTGGAGAAATGGTATCTCCCTGCCTCACACCTTTACCAATTTTGATAGTTTTGGTATCTTTATGTAACCGAAATTTTGCACTTGCATTTTTATACACACGTTTCACCATGTCAATGTACACATCCTCGATGTCTGTTGATCTTAAAGAGTTGATGACTGCTGATGTTTTAATAGAGTCAAAGGCCTTCTCATAGTCAATAAATGCAACACACAATGGAAGTTCATATTCATGTGTTCTTTCAATTAATTCTCTTAATACTTGAATATGGTCCACTGTACTGAATCCACTTCGAAATCCAGCTTGTTCTCTTGGTTGAGCTGCATCTAATTTTTTCTGCAGGCGATGTGTTAGCACTTTTGTGAAGATTTTATAAATAGCAGGTAACAAGCTAATTGGTCGGTAATTTTTTAAATCCTCTTTATCACCTTTTTTATGCAAAAGAATTACTGTTGCAGAATCCCATTGGTTTGGTATGTTACCGCTGTTAAGACATTTGGTAAAGAATTTTGCAAGTATGTCTTCTACATATTCTCCAGCTTCTTTTAGGATATCTAATGTAATACCATCATCACCAGGGGCTCTTCCTTTCTTCATATTTTTTATTGCAAATGAAACTTCTTCTTTTAAGATTTTAGGAGCTGTTCCTTCGACTATTTCAATGTCTTCGTTTAATCCACTGTTACTTTCGTATAGATTTTTGTAGAATTCTTCAACTCTTCTAAGTATTTCTTCCCTATTTCTTGTTACGGTGCCATCCTCTCCTTTTAATGCAATGATGTGTTTCTTCCCAACAGATAAACTTCCTTTAACAACCCTAAGGCTCTTGTTGCTTTCAATGGCCTTCCTTACTAACTCACAATTGAATTTTCTTATATCTTCTTTCATGCTTTTGCGCAGAGTTTTACAAAGTTCTATGTACTCAATCCTGGAACTGGTATTTTGATTGTCCACCTTCATATCTCTTCGCCTTTTCATGAGCTGTTTCGTCTTCTCAGATAATTTGCTATTGTGCTTTTTACAGGTTACACCACCAATTTCCCCAGCAGTTTCAACTATTGTCTTAACAATGTTTTCATTTGCTTCTGAGATATCACTTTCATCAATAAGTCCTTCCAGTGCAGAAAAGCGATTTTTTAATTCCAACTTGAATGCCTCGGTATTTACTTTCAGTTTCATTAGATCCACCCTCTTACTTACTTGTTTCCTAATGAGCTTCTGTCGTTCTAATTTAGTATTTAAGTGCACTTTACATCTCACCATTCGATGATCACTTCCAGTATTAAATCTGTTCAGTACGCTGCAATCTTCAATAATTGATTTCTTGTTTGCCAGGATATAGTCAATTTCGCTGGTTCCTCCATTGGGGTGTTTCCATGTCCATTTTCTTTGCGGTTTCTTCTTAAAAAATGAATTCATGATGCTAAGGTTTTCAGCTTCTGCAAATTCGATGAGTTGATCGCCACGTTCATTCCTTTCCCCATATCCGTATTTACCAACCGATGTCTCTTTTTTTAAAATTTTTAACAAAAAGTATATTTAAAAAAAATATGCTAATCAGAATTAGTTAATGTCCTATAATTCAAATATGAAAGAAAAATTTCACGCTTGGGGGTCATTAGGAACGCTAAAAGTAATTCTTCTGTTCTGTCAGGTTCCATTATTCTTACTATAAATATACATTATGGTTCTAACGTTACGAAACTTCTGCGAAAAAATAAAGTTCTGCGTTTTATAATGCCATGGCGAAATTCAGCGCTTAGAAAAAAAACATGAAAATAAAAAGCGATAAGAATTTCGTAGAAAATTTCAGAAAAGCAGTAAAGGTAGAAATTACTCCTGTATAAAAGACCACAATCGAATTTAAACACTCGAAAAATTTGCAGCTGTGAAAAACCAAACAATAATGACAGGTTCCGTTTTCATGGAAAAAACAAAATTAACTTAAAAAAATATTATTATATTGCTGAAATCTTTTGCATATGAAAATTTCACACTTTCTTCTGCACGTGGCATTTTGCGCAATTCTGTAAATAAGTGCATAGATTCTCAGAGTGCAGTCGTACCTCGTTAATACGAACACGGAGGAGAACACGAAACTTTTTCGCGTTAACAGTAATTCGCATTATCCGGAAGGATGGAGGTGGGGGTCGTATTATTAACTTATTTATTCCATCTTTTGTTACGATATACACATTTTGCCATTATATATAAGTATATATGTGTTCTTAATTTATTAATGTGTTTATTATTCTATTTTATCAATATTATTACTTTATTTGGCGTACACATTTTGTAACAAAAAGAATAGTATATACGTGCTGTTCGTTCATGAAATGAAGTTCGATGGAATAGTTAGAAATAATGGGAGATGACGTCACAAACGGCAGGCACCATTACAGCAGAGGAGGCCTCCATTTTCAGATCTTGATTTTGGCGCCCACAAACGTTCACCAAAAAACAAGTTCTGAAATTGGCTTCCGCCTCTGCTGTAATGAACTACCCCGTTCGTGACGCCACCTCCCCTATTTCTAACTGTTCCATCGGCCATCTTTTCGTGAATAAACCGTACCTTTAACGTGGATATTATATTATACAATAATTTCTGCCACCCACGTATTAATTACAGCTCAAACTAGAGCTTATGTAATTTTGGAGAAAAAGAGACGCTTTCCCCATCCTGGATTCGAACCAGGGTCCCTCCGTTTAGCCCGGAGTGTCTTGGACCGCTAGACGAATGAGGACAGGAAACAACGCTCTCTTTCTCCGTATATAAGGATGTAAGTACGTGGATATTGTAGATAGTAGGTGATTCGAAAAACCCATGTTTTACTATATGTGCATATTATTATGATTTAGTATACTATATTTATATTTGTTCCTAATTACATACTATACCAAGCAAAGTTTTTAAATTGTAGTAGTGCATTTAAAAAAAAAACAGTAATTGCGGCCTGTTTTCACTTTCTGTAGGCACAATGTCGCCAAAATCCAAAAGTTCGTCGAATCAACCTTACTGCGACAGCGATCTTCAAAACATCACACAAAGCTAAAATAAGAGAACCTGTGGTTAAAAAAACATAATCGTGTGAAGTCAGCCAACCACTCAAGTTGCCGAGCATGTGAAGCGAAAAGAGATCAAGTGTTTATCAGAATTCGAAACACAGATATATAGAAACATTGTTGCCAAATATTGAAAGTTAAACAATGCGCAGGAAAAGCAAATTTGTAAAGTTGCCAGTTGATAAAACTGTAATTGCGAAAGTTGCGCTTCTACGCTCTCTCAGTGGCAACAGCTTAGGAAACCTATAAAGTGAATAGCTCACGACTCTACTTTTATTTTAGTAAATAATTAAAATTAAGAAAATTCTACCTAAATTAGAATTTTATGTTTTTATAACAATGTTGAGGTGGACAGGTGTTTTTGTTTTGTTTTTTTGATTTGGATATGTTCTGCCATTTGTTTCTTACCTTCTCCTCCTTCCTATATTAACAGTGCTTTATATTGACCTATAATGTACGTATTATTTACACTGTTGTCGTGGATATGCATATAGCAACGTTGTATTAATTGTTGAAAAATAAAAGAGAATTCAAAATACTGCAAGTGTCTGTATGCAGCTTTTAACAATGGATGACTATAGCCATGTGCGAGATAGATCTGCCTGCCTAAGATATGTAGAATTGTCTACTTCTAAAAAAATGGGGAGCAACGCGATCAATACATCGAACGATTAAGATAAAGGATGGACATCGTTTTCTAATCAATAACTATTGTTTTAATTAAAGAAAACGTTATTTAATTATAAATTATTCACATGTATCCGACAACGTTGTTTCTTGCATATTAGGATTACTGAGTCTTAAACACCTACCTGCATAATCGTGCACTTCACCTTGTATTACTCACGATGACCTTTGCTGTCCTTGCACCATAAAAAAACAACCAACTATATTATTTAACTTATTTTGTGCTGGTTAACTAACAGGAATTCTTATTAGTGGATGTGCGACAAATAATGAAAATTTAAAGTCAAGAAATTGAAAAACGAAAAATTTTAAAAGGATGACAGAAAATTAAAAACGTAAATGAAATGGAAGACTTGAGAAATTAAAGACATGAGAAAATTAAAAACGTAAAGAGTATCTGTCTGTGATAAAAAAAAAATTATAATTCTAGAAATGTTGAGAATTTTCTTTCGCAAATTTCAACCTTTGGAATCCGTTACGTTGCACACTTGTTTCATTCCTGTTTAATAATTTTACTTTTTTCTGTTATTCTGTTAACTCATTTTTTTCTTTCTGTTCATTTCATAATTTTCATCTTCATTAAATTTTCTTTTCCATCCGCCAGAATTAAATATTGATAAAAAAGGAATAAAAATATAGAAATGAAATCTGAAAATAAATAAATGTCTCACAATTGTGAATTTTATGAGATTTTCTCTTGCGGATGCGATCATGGGAGCCCATACGAGTACTGCTAGGGGAACTGAGAAACATTAAGAGTATTTCTAGGGGGGGGGGACAAAAAAATTATTACCTGCTTCTCAAAGTTGTCGAGAATTTTAGTGAATGTACAAGATACCGAAATGCTACAAAAATAATTGATACTGCTTGACAATTAGTAATGAGCTAAAAAGTACCTTATTTTAAAATGTGACTGTACACTTTTTGAAAATAAATGCATAGCAGAATTGGGCAAATCAAATTTTTGAACGGCTTGGGATGAGGGAGGCTCAAGCTTTCCCTGCCCCTTTATATTGGCGCCCATGAATATGATAGAAAGAAAAACGACATTACTTATAAATAAAGCATGCTATATATTAGTTACACATGAAGCATACTATGCATCGTTAACAAATAAGGACTACTATGTCGTTAACAAGTAAGGAATACTATACATCGTTAAGAAATAGAAATACTATGCATTATGAACAGATAAGGGATATTATACAGTGCGCGAAAAAAGTATAAGAACAACATATAATTGAATGAAAATATACTTTATTTTCATTTATCAAAATGAATTTTTTGATATTTCTGACCTATGATATCACATTTTACAGAATATAACATCTACAACACATAAAACAATAAATATGTTGATATACGTTTACAAAAGTTGGCCTTATAAAGATTATCACTAAAGAAAATATAGAAAAAAGTATAAGGACATATTCTAAATCACATAAGATTTCTTTTAATAATCCAGAAAACAACCTTTGTTTTCAATTACTTGAATAAGCTGAGAAGTCATCAATGCTGACAGTTTTTTTAAAGTGTCAATGGAAATATTATTCCAAGTTTGTTTGATGGCTAACACAAGATTCTGTTTACACTGATATTGTGTGCCATTTTTATAAACTTCTACTAGAAGGCGCCAGCAATTTTATAATAAAATATTCACACACACACATACACACGTACATACATACATATACATACATATACATACATACATATACATACATATACATACATACATACATACATATACATACATACATATACATACATACATATACATACATACATATACATACATATACATACATACATATACATACATACATATACATACATACATATACATACATACATATACATATACATACATATACATACATATACATACATATACATACACATATACATACATACATACACACACATACACACACATACATACACACACATACACACACACATACATAGAGATAGATAGATAGATAGATAGATAGATAGATAGATAGATAGATAGATAGATAGATAGATAGATAGATATAGATAGATATAGATAGATAGATAGATATAGATAGATAGATATAGATAGAGATAGATAGATAGATAGAGAGAGAGAGAGAGAGATAGATAGATAGATAGATAGATAGATAGATAGATAGATAGATAGATAGATAGATAGATAGATAGATAGATAGATAGATAGATAGATAGATAGATAGATAGATAGATAGATAGATAGATAGATAGATAGATAGATAGATAGATAGATAGATAGATAGATAGATAGATAGACAGATAGACAGATAGACAGATAGATAGACAGATAGATAGATAGATAGATAGATAGATAGATAGATAGATAGAGGATAGATAGATAGATAGGGATAGATAGATAGATAGATAGATAGATAGATAGATAGATAGATATATAGATAGATAGATAGATAGATATGAACTTTTTCTTTTCTCCTCCATAAAAGCATATTATAAATAATTTACAAATAATGCATATGTAATGTAAAGGCTCCGCTCTAACTTATCATTAAAAATATTTCTAATGCGGTTATTGTAAATGCTTATGATAAGAAAGATAAGGGAAGAATCACTTTTTATATATAGCTTAACGAAAAGCTTAATTTTTCATCATCCAACGCACTTTTTCGTATTCATGGACTGAGATAGGAAAAGAACAAAAAAGAAAACATCAATGAAATCAGACAAAAGACGTAATTGAAATAAGGTTAGATCGTATCTTTTTAATAGCGTTTTAGGGGATAGATAAGATTATATCTCACAAATAAGATAAAATGCGTTAGAGACCTCGCAAATCATACGATAAAATTATTTTCGAAATTACGATGTTTCACTGTTCCTTGTAAAGGTAGAGTTTTCAATTCACGAGTGAATTTTCCAAAAAATAAATTAAAACAGATATTCTCCACAATTAAATTGTAATTTACTTTTGTAAATTAGTAAAAATAACCCATTAATTAATATAATTATATTTTGAGTAGTGATAATAAAGATACATTTACTTGCGTAAGCGGTTTGAAGTAAATACGATTATTTTTTCTTCGTTTCGTAAATACGGGCCGTGAAAATAGATTTATTTTGCGGAAATGATAATTCAAATACAAATTAATTTTTATAAATTGATAAAAAAAATGGAACAGGGACCCCAAATTGCCAAAATATGTTTTTATGTATTTTATTTCTCTTATTTCAAAAACTGAGAACATTAAAAATGTAAAAAGGGCCCCAAAAAGATTGGGTCGGGAGCCCCTGGAAATTATTAAAACAAGATGGCTCCACTCCGACTGCAATGAGCAGAAAGTCGCCAAGCGTTCTTTCTTTTTTGGCGCCGTTGGAAGTCAAACTAATGCCACCTAAATTACAGAGCTACAGATAAACTTTCGAATAATAGAAATAGGCACATCTACTATTATTGTGAAAATTGTAGTAGATTTATATAGACACACACACACACACAGTGCGCAAGAAAGTTAATCAACCAATAAATCCCCACACTTTTTACAGCTGAAATTGTAACTTCTTCAACACATTTAAATTTTTGGACTGATAACACTCAAAATTCAAGCATCCCTAATGCAGTAATGAGAAAATTACTTGCTTCATTTCTACAATTAAATCATTGGAAATTGTTTAAAGTCAATAAATAAAATTAAAGCAAATTTATTTTAATTTTATGTCAACGTTACGTTCGGAAAAATTAGACTAGAAAAGGTCGATAGTTTACTATGTTATTCTTACGATTTTCAACAATATCACAAATTAAGAACACAGCACGTAATTAATATTTTGTAAAAGAGATTAATGCAATATAGCAGAGAAACTCTGTAAATATGCACGTTAATTTTCATGATTATCGCAGTCCTGAGACACGTACGAGTATTCAGTAGAAACCATTTACGATAAACCTTTTACTTACGATTTTGCACGTAACAACAGTATCGAATTTATAAACGTTACTTTACGGCATTTTGTGAAAGATTTGAATCCTCTGAATACACCCGTGCTGTCTACATTGCTTATTATTATTTTATTAAATTACTGATGTCATTTTCATTATAAATTTGATAAAATACGATCGTAGCTCACACTCTTTTCATCAAATAACGTTACTCTAAAAATTATTTTGTTTCAGGTGAGTTTGGCAACCAACCCATGTTTTAAGAACATGGTCGGATATTTTAGAGATTTTCTGCCAAAAGCTAGTGTTTTTTTAAAGTAAAAAACTAAAAATGTTTAAAAATTACCACAAAAAGGTTAAAATTAACGAAAAATTCTATTTTAAGGGATAAATAAGTCTCTCCTGCCAGAGCTTTTACATACGCATATAAGCCTGCCAATAAATCACATAAATCGATTTATGTCTTTATGAGAGGCGGGCGTGGGGAAAATCAGTATGACGTGGCTAAGTAGTGCTTAATATTATTAACCATACGTTGGCAAACTTAATTTCAGGCAATATATTTTTAATGGGGGGAATCCCCCCCCCCGAAGGTCCACGATAAAAAAAAGGAATGCAACTAAAGTTTGAGAAACACTGCTCTGAGGAAACATTCAGAAGCTTCAAAAGTTGAAGTCCGTGGGCATGCGCAGTGCATCAATATATTTTCTCATTGGGTGTTGTTACACTCCTTAGGTGCTAGTCGTCTGTTTGAGCGTCCTCTCTGGGAATACAACGCCACCTTTGGCGGCCACTCTTCCCAGATTCCCCCTTGCCTAATAGAAATAAACACACGCTATCGCTGCGCTGCGTTTGGTCATTTTTTATTTCATCAAGATACAATAACATTTTTTATTAGGTTGTAAGTCAAAACGAAATGTTGGATTATTAAACAAAAAGGTACGATAGTGCCGAAATACAGTTTCCCCCCAGAAAAGTATATCCTAAAAAATAGGAATATTTAAAAAAGAACAACAGGAGAAATTTCCCTGGTACCCTATAGTTCCACGGAACAGTTTGGGTCATATATTGCATTTTTCAGATTTATCCTAGGGCTTTAAGATTGAAAAAATATTTTTTCTCGCCCAATATTGATATAAAAAATAAACAGAAATTTCCTTGAAGCTTAAGGAAAACTTTTTCGAAAAAAAAATTTTCGAAAGATTTTTTTTCCTATTTTTTTCGCAGTCGAAGAAAATGTTTTTATACGTAAAAGAACAAATCGTTTGATGGATTTTGTGACGGAGAAAGCTAAAAAACTTATTTAATAAGTCTTTAGTGAAAACCTTTAATAAAATCTTGAAAACAGTTTTTGAGAAGCGTGTCTGGCAAATTCAATTTTCTGAAGCTGTGTTTTTACGTATTTGTTAATGCGGCATAACAAATATATACATTGGGAAAATTAATTATTAATTCAACCGTTCAAACAATTTAATAGTACGAAGTCATATTAATTTTTCAAAATTAAATAATCTTTAATTGTCTTTTATTCTCGGGGGATATACCGATCATGCTTACATATATTTATAACGCTTTGATTTTAAATTAAAAAAAACAACAAAAAAAAACAGCGACTTGAAAAAATCTGGCAACACGCTATTACCTGAAAAGCGAAAAATCGTTTGCGACTAAAAATTTAGTTTGCGCTGTAAAATGGCGCAAGCTGTGGCTTGAAGGCTGTACATATTTTCCCTTTCCGAAGAGAAATATTCATATTCAATAATTAAAAAACGATGCGAGAAGCATGGTTTTAAAGTTTCAAAATATAAAATAAGTGATATTATTAATATAAAAGGAAAAAATTGTCAGGTTTTGTTGTTGAGAGGAAAAAAACAAAACAAAAGAAATATCCCATAAAGGCTCGCACTTCTTCTAACATTTCTAAAGTGCAGTCTACAGTTTTACAAGAAAATACCTCAAAAAAACCTCAAAGAACTACTATAAAAGCTTTTCATACAACAGCATCAACTATAAATAAAATAATTAATAAAGATTTGAATTTAATTAAACAAAAAAATACAGTTCGTCGTCTGTTACCTCGGCACGTTGCTGAGCGGAA
>QLNU02012042.1:0-13228 GCA_006491805.2 Dysdera silvatica | reverse complement strand
TGTTCGATCTTAATATTGCTAACACAGTATTGCAAGCCAGTAAGTGTCAGAAGCATTGGCCCTTAGACTATAAGGTTAATAAAGCATTGATTCTCTTAGTAACGTACGTTTAGATTCTGTAAGAAACATTCAGATCCTTTGGTACAAGTACATTTAAGGTCATCAGTGTATGTCTTTCTATGACACAAGTACAGTTAATCTTTAGCTTACAGGAGAGACAGGGCATATTTACCTGCCAGAAGAACAGGGCAGGGATAAACCCTATCCCAGCGATTCCCCTCCCCCCCCTTTTCACATTCTTCTCAAGTCAATGGTCAGTTTAGTACAGATGTCTTGATCACAGGTAATAACAAAAAGGATTACGAAATAAAAGCCTATTATTCACATTGGACCTTTTCCCCTCCCTCCCTACTTTACTTCTTTGTATGAAAGTTAACTATCTGCTATTAGATTATCAGTAGATTTCTTACCTTTCATTAACGTACAGTATGCACCCGCTAGAGTTATTTGGCATTGTTTATTTGTACCTAAGCTCCGCTATACCTCCCTCATGTAGCGACTCTCTGAGGGGTCACTTGATTTGTATGAGCGGGGTGAGAAACAATACTTCCCCATATGAAACAACAAATTTCTCTTTTCCAGCCCTGTAACCTAAAGGTTAAGGTTATGCACCTTAACTATACTTGTGCCATGTAACACAAAGTAGAACTGCATACCTTCCGTTAGTCCTCCTTAAAGGTTATTTCGTTCATCCTTGATCTGCCTCGGATTTTTTTATCTTTCAGTGGAACCACATTTAACACAGCGTGACCCTTACTGTCCCCCTTGCACCCATGGGCACCTTGAGGGGTGGGGGGTGCACTTCCACCCTGCTTGTCTCATAGAAAAAGGACTGAATCCACAAGAAACTATAGTCCAACAACATTATTCAATTGGAATTTTTCCTGAATGCACGCAACTCCTTGCCTACAATTCTTGGGGCGCCCATGCTTGCACCATAAACTTACACCACTACCAACAACTAAACTACTAATGTAAGTAATTGCATACAATATGGCTATAAGGTGCCGTGGAGCTGTCTTTTTTGTAGTAACTCCTTGTTTGAGTCCTGCTATTACCAAGTGCTTAGTGTTTTCTCCATTAATCCTTACTTCAGAGGTGACAGCTGGTTTTCAGGCCCTTAAAGTGACTGTAGGTCCGTGTGAGCATAATTGTGACTATCTTTGCACAATAAAACACAAACATGCATTGTTTTATCTATTGTGTTTTTACAATTAAGTTACAAATATTGTTTTTCTTTTGTTGTTTTTCAGCACGACTTTGTGTCCGTGATCTTCGGCTTCATAGCACCACTCAACGGTCTACAGCTTAGCGACACCGAAATTGGCCTTTATTCTGCAATCGTTCTTTTTACTTCAGGTACAACTATTTTAAGCCTTTGTCACAGCTATTTAAACTTTCACACCAACATGCTTATATTCAAAACTTGTCATCCCATACGGTATTACCTAAATAGTCATGGGCTATAACTTCCAGCAAATCATTAATTTTATTAATTGGACAAAATTGCTTTGGTGTAATTGATAGATAATCTCTTGTAGTGAAACCTTACTCTAGGTTTTGATACGACGCTTTTTTTAAGCAAGCTGCGAATATATTAAAATATAATTTCAAATACCATTGTTATAATTATATTAATAATTAAAGACTTTGCAGGGATTCATTTTTCAAAGTCTGTATGTTGGCCAAGAGAAAAAGTAATATGGGGACTAACTAGGTATTCATACTCAGTTGATATAAGACACGCTGGTTTTTTTTTAGTAACGGTAAATTGGTTCATTACCCAGTCTCATGCCTTCAGTATTACTTCCTGAGCCATTGGAAAATATTTCTTAAATGAATTGCTTAGACATAGTAGGTGCTCACAAATGTTACCTGACACATCTTCTGGTGCTTCTGACTGATGTTTAAAAATGTAATGCCTCACCGTATTTGGTGCAGAATGACCCTTTCTGTCCTTATATTATTAAAATACAACTAACCAATTAAGAATGTGATATTCGGATAATCTGATGAAAAGTAATTCCCCCCCAAAAGAATGGTCATCCATTGACATTTTTTTATTAGACAAGTAGACCAATTTCGGGGAAGTGATTTTTTTTTTATTTTCAATTCGCTACGAAAAGTAAAGTTTGGGAAGCTTTAGTATACACCATAGTAATCTCCCATATTTACCATCAGTTGTTTCTATATTATTTCCACACATATATAACAATTACGGAAGGGTAAAATTTTATTAAAATCCATTTTGGCAGTATTTATATGAGTGTGAGGTAAAACAGTGATTGGGTGATTGAATTTGTTGATTTGTGCATATATATATAAAAGAGATATGTGTCCTCCTGACTTTCCATTTATTTGTTTTCATTTCAGAGAGATCCGGTATTTATGATCACAAAGCAATCGAACAACAACGAGAGAAATTTATGGAAGCCTTAAAATTCCAACTAAACCGCAATCACCCGAGTGCCCCGCATCTCTTTGGAACTCTGATCATGAAACTTCCAGAACTTCGAAGCATTGGAGAGAAACACATGGACCACCTGCGATGGTTCAGGGCGAACTGGATGCACCTGAAACTTCCCCCCTTGTTCGCTGAGCTCTTTGACATTCCCCGGTCTGAACAAGATCTTGCACAACGATAGTAAGGTCAGCTTTTCAATGATTGTATGTTTATGCGGTAAAATTTCAATTATCCGCTCCAGTTGGGATTAGGGCAGCTCTGGGTAATCGGAAATCCAGATAAATTAGATGTATTGCAAGTGCTGGGAAAGGGAGCATCTTTGACTAGGAAAATTGATGACAGATTCATCGTTTATAAACACATTTGCATCGTGTTTGTGTGTTGCAAATATTACGGCGATATCTAATAAGCTTCATTATTGAGGTTGAAATAGATTGCGGAGGCTTTTTTGTGCGACACAGGTAACACATCCACCCAATGTACCATTATTCCATGTTCAATCAAGTTTATTGACTAAGTGCTCGCTGTAATCCGAGGATCAACCCTATAGACCTTAAGCAATTTCAGTTCTTCGAAAGAATGCAAGTCCATTACTCTATCAGCACATAGTAGAAACACATTCATCTGTGTTGCCATTGACGTAAAGGTTGAAATTCACGATAGCCACAGGCCCCAGGGTGACTATATATCGGAGAATGGTGATTAAAAATACTTCTGTCGCCATCACACTCGCCACTTTATTTGTTTCCTAATGCAATCTTGTCCGTGTCGACTCTGCAGGCAAGTTGCATTTTGAAAGCGTGAACTAACTATTCTTCATGAAAAATGTTGATCAAACGAACCCTCTTACGGCCGTAGTATTTAAAGGCTTGGTGACCACATGAAAGCGGCTACTAACTTCAATGAAGTGGCCTCTAATAAAAAGGGCCCTGCTGGCCAATGGCCACTAATCAAATGCCTGAGTTTTAAGCTTTACATTGACGTGGGTTTAACACCAAAAGGGATAATAGTGTGTGCTGTTCCTATCTATCATGGTTAGGGTGGTTCTGTAAAAGCAGATAAATGAACAAATGATGGAAGAGTGTGATCTGGATAATTGAAATTCCACCATACATGGAAGACATAGCCAAAGCAAATGTATATTGTGTAACTGCCAACGCTACAGAATTTTGTGCAGAAAACGGCCTCCTTAATATCCCATTCTTTTAGGGGTTTTTTTTTTTCGTATTAGATCGTCATCATTTACTACAACTGTAGAATGCATGCCGTTTCTTCTATCCACTGTAGTCTGAGGTTTGCTCGACTTAACTAACAACGGTTGTTTGGATTCCTAAAAAAAATTGTAGATCTCAGTGCAGCATGACCGTAGCTGTTTGTGCCATAAAACATTAATTTAGTACAGTGAAGTCTATTTATTCCTTCCTTCCCTTTTTCTCTAAAAAAGAACTTAATGAGAAGTGAATCTTAAAACATTCACTAGAATTTTTTTTTTTTATATATTTATGCATATGGAGCCATGTTTAACTATTTGTTTGAACTTAGGTTTTAATTTCCATATAACTAATGGATATAAGATATATTGAGGTGATTACATGTGTCACATTTTTTAAATGTTGCCAAGTCCTAGAACGGCAAACCCAGTTTCGTTGAAACGTTCCTCCAGAATCAGTACTTGAAACAAATGAGTCATCATCACTTTTAACGTGATACAAATGTAAGCGAGTTCCTGTTTAAGTATTCATACCTTTAAAAGATTGAACAGTTAAGTGTGTGTTTGTCATTTTCAACTAGCTTTTCGTGACCTATGGTTGCATGCTCGAGCTTTCCGATTCTCGGCCAGCACATTAACATTGCATCCACATTAAGTTGTCTCGGATCATGCAGTTTTCAATCCTGCAGTGGTAACTCATTCGGTTAGCGTGTTGTTTACCCAGTTTCGACTCACAATAATAACAAAAGAGGATCGACAAACTTCCCTCTGTATTCTGGGGGATTGGTTCCCCATGGCCCTAACAGGTTTAGGCTCCTTGGAAAACTATGTCCTGATGCATTATAGCCTTTGCTGTCCTTGTATCGCGAAACAGAGGAACTCACACAGTTTTAGAATATGGAACTATAAGTTATCATCATACAGTTACACTTTTCATTTTCTACATACAGTGGATTCCCCCGTAATGGCCAATGCTTTTTAACCATCCATCCACTTTGTTTCAATCTTCGTCGTAGTTTTAAAATGGTTCACAAGATTTTGCTGCTGCATGTCTACTTTATAGTACCTCGGTTTTACTTCACTTTTTCTATGAACAGCTCAATTTCTGGATTAATAGGCCAGGATTCCCATCAGGGATTTATACCTCCCCCCCCAACACTCCTCCAGACTTTTTTTATACACCCCCTTAATGAAATCTAAACACACAATGTGTTCAATGAAAATAATTTAATAAAATCTAATCCATTACCCGCCCCTAAAAATCGTGAATGCACCTCAGTTTAAGAATCCTGGAAAAACCCTTGGGTCCCGTTGTGGCCAGTTAAAGGAGTTGTAGTTAAAGTGGATGTCTATTATGAGAAAAGGTTAGGTTTCCGCTTGTGCTAACACTGAATGCTTATAATTATTCTGCGTTTTAATTCGTTAGATCACAAAAGTGCCCTGCAGTGGTACCGTGGTAACACGTCCACCTAATGCACCATTGTCCCTAGTTTGACTCCCAATAGTGCCCCCCCCCCCAAAAAAAAGGGGGGGGAATGCTTACCAACTAACCTCTTATTGTAATCTGGGGGTTAGTTTCCCAGGCCATAAGAGGTGCAGATTCCTTGTAAGTTCCGGTGCAGCGTGACCCTTGTGCCGTAAAACTGACAAAGGTTTGGTTCCCTCAGAAAACTGTAGGTCCCGGTGCAGCATGACCCTTGTGCCATAAAACTCATAAAGCTTGGGCGACAAAAGTTTGGTTCCCTCAGAAAACTATAAATCGTGGTGTAGCATGACCCTTGCACTGTAAAACTGGCAAAGCTTAGGCGACAAAAGTTTGGATCCCTCAGAAAACTGTAAATCACGGTGAAACATGATCTGTGATATTCCTGCACGATAAACAACTATCTTAAGATGCCATGAAGTCAGGAGAACCATCAGGGGACCTTAAATGAGATTACAAAGCTAATTTGAAATAATTAGAAACCAAAAATAAGCCAGGAAATAAACTTCGTAGTGTTTTGTTGGATTTTTAATGTCGTCTTCTACAGCAGAACAAAATATACCGGTGGAAATCTCCAGGAGTGTAAGGTGTGTCATTTTCTGTCCCCTTTTTCAGTAACCCAAACACCGACATGGTGACCCCTCTAAAACTATAAAACAATGCGCAAATGGGCATATAGAGATATTTACCTCACTTGTATTTGTAATATGTACATGGGAAATCCATAAAAGAGGAGAGGGGGGGGTTACACAGCTACAGCTGCATATGTTCATGTATATATATATATTAAGGAAGAAATACTTAGAAGAGTTGAAGAATTCTACAAAAATCTATACGAAAGTAACAGTGGATTAAACGAAGACGCCGCAATAGTCGAAGGAACAGCTCCTAAAATCTTAAAAGAAGAAGTTTCATTTGCAATAAAAAATATGAAGAAAGGAAGAGCCCCTGGTGATGATGGTATTACATTAGATATCCTAAAAGAAGCTGGAGAATATGTAGAAGACATACTTGCAAAATTCTTTACCAAATGTCTTAACAGCGGTAACATACCAAACCAATGGGATTCTGCAACAGTAATTCTTTTGCATAAAAAAGGTGATAAAGAGGATTTGAAAAATTACCGACCAATTAGCTTGTTACCTGCTATTTATAAAATCTTCACAAAAGTGCTAACACATCGCCTGCAGAAAAAATTAGATGCAGCTCAACCAAGAGAACAAGCTGGATTTCGAAGTGGATTCAGTACAGTGGACCATATTCAAGTATTAAGAGAATTAATTGAAAGAACACATGAATATGAACTTCCATTGTGTGTTGCATTTATTGACTATGAGAAGGCCTTTGACTCTATTAAAACATCAGCAGTCATCAACTCTTTAAGATCAACAGACATCGAGGATGTGTACATTGACATGGTGAAACGTGTGTATAAAAATGCAAGTGCAAAATTTCGGTTACATAAAGATACCAAAACTATCAAAATTGGTAAAGGTGTGAGGCAGGGAGATACCATTTCTCCAAAACTTTTTACTTCAGCTTTACAGATGATTTTTCAGCTGATAAATTGGAATAACAAGGGAATAAAAATAAATGGTGAATATTTAAATCATCTGCGGTTTGCTGATGACATTGTTATTTTTTCAACGAACCCATCAGAACTCCAAGACATGGTACAAGAGCTCTCAACTAGAAGTAAAGAAGTTGGACTCAAGATGAACCTACAAAAAACTAAGATCATGTTCAATAATTTTGTAGAGGAAACAAAAATACAAGTTGACAACACTGAGCTAGAAATTGCTGATTCATATATTTACCTTGGCCAGCTGATTTCAATGGATGGCAACATTATGAAAGAACTCAACAGACGTATTAAACTTGGCTGGAGTGCATTTGGAAGAAACAGTTTTATCCTGAAGGGGAAATTGCCTTTGTGTCTAAAAAGAAAGGTCTTCAACCAGTGTGTATTGCCAGTCCTCTCTTATGGATCAGAGACATGGAGTCTAACAGTTGGAGCAATACGAAAGTTACAGACAACGCAAAGGAGCATGGAGAGGTGCATGCTTGGAATAACTAGGAGAGATCGAAAAAGAAACACTTGGGTGAGAGAGCAAACTAGAGTAGAGGACATCATTGTTAAAGTAAAAGGGCTGAAATGGCGATGGGCTGGGCATATTGCAAGAAGAACTGATCAACGATGGACAACAGAAATTCTGAACTGGATTCCAAGAGACCACCGAAGACCTAGAAAACGTCCTCAAACTAGATGGGTGGATGAAATAAGAAAACAGGTTGGGGTGACGTGGAAGCGAATTGCTCAGGATAGACTTGTGTGGAAAGCATTTGGAGAGACCTTCATCCAGCAGTGGATAGATAATGGTTGAATATGATGATGATATATACACACACACACACACAGAGAAAATTTCATTGCAATGAGAGGGGGTTACAACCCTCTTGCATATGCTAGTTAATATTCTATTATTCTAAATGTTTTGTTTGAACTTCCTAATTTATATCTCTTTTTGTATTTCTAGTTACAAAAATTCGTGAGCATGCGGGACATGATTTCGTACAAACTCGGTGCAGTAGTGACCCTTTGACCAGCAGTACAACAAGACAGCTGTCGTAAAAAAATATACCAGTGTATAAAATTTCCGTGTCAACATAGAACTTTAATTTCGGTGACGAAACAAAAAATCGCATTTGCATTTCATTTTCATCTCACTAGTGCTCATTCGCCTGGGACCATTTTTTCCTCCTTCCTACCTTATCTCTTTCTTTTATGTTTTTCCTTGCCATTTTCTTCGTCCCCCACCTCCTCCTTCTCCCTTTCATTTTTTTAGAATCATCTTGCTTTTTTTTTCTCCCGTCATTATCCAAACTATTGACAAACAAATCAAATTTTGTGTTCGAGATTGGTTTTCGTCGAAATGGTATTCGGATTATGATTTTTGGGTTTTTTGTGATGTATATACATATATGGAGGGCCATTCCCCCTCTTTTTAATCAAAATGTTTATATAAAAAGTGCTAAAAAGTATCAAAAATACCGGGGCGTTATAACCACGTCTATATATTATTTGTCTAGTATATGTCAGCGATGGAAGGTTTTATATAACTGTCTGTGTCAATATCTATTGGTAATGATTATTAGGACATTAGCGGTCAACGGCGTGTAAATATGACAGTATGCGTTTGAGGCTTTTTTTATGTAAATCAAAAAACAAAAAAAAATACTTAATATCTATTTTTTTTCGTAGCTTTTGCTTCCTTCTGTTATTGGCGACCATTCTGTTTATGTTATTTATTTGTATTTTTGTTTTTAACCTCGTTGGCGCTTTTTGTCCGAGTTGGCGCTTTTTTTTTCCTTCAATAGACGCTTTGGGGATATTTGTGGGCTTTCAAGACAAACCTAAAAATCATAATCTTTTCCGTAGGTGATATGGAATCTCCCGTGACGTTATTAATTTTTTTTTTTACATATTATATATTTGTTATATTTACCTGTGTATAGGAACATGACATGGATACCAGTGATAGTATTGTTCAATTCATTTTTAATGAAGCAATTATTATTATTTTTTTTTTTTTCTGTTGTTTTTTCCTCCCATTTCTTTTTGGTATGTAGAAACTGCGTAATTTGATCTAAAACCTATGTACTTCTTATGTTAAAGTACAAAATAGCCAAATTGAGACGTCCCTGAAAGAGAGAAAAGGCCATTTTTGCACATACACGATATGTCTGTGCTCTTCAAATTGCACTCAGCTTTACAAAGGCAAAGGACTGGCTTTATTCTCCATGATGATTTTTTTTTTTTTTTTTCGTTTTGAACAGACATAACTTGGATTTAAAATTGGCTGATTTAATTTTTTTTTTCAAGATTCTGAATAAATCAAAAATGTTCTCTCAAATGTCTAATTTGTATTTATTTGTTGTGTTATTAATTAGATGGATTATACAGTATAGTTCTGTAAGAGCTCGATACTCTGCAATGTACTCATACAGATATAAAACTGGAAATTTAAAAGAAAGGTTGGGGCGTGGAAGCATCTGTTCAAAAGTTGCTTTTTATGACACATTAAAAATGCTAGTGGGAACAAGCATTGAATTAAAAATTAATTTGGGTCATATCAACTCATATGGGTTGATATGACCCAACTTCGAGGTGGGGGGGTGCTGAGAAAAATTACTTCCTTCTCAAAGCTGTCAAACATTTTAGTGAACGTACAAGATGCTACAAAAATAATTGATACTGCTTGACAATTAGCAATGAGCTAAAAAGTATCTTATTTTAAAATGTGACTGTAAATTTTTTTTAAAATAAATGCATAGCAAAATCGATCCAATCCAATTTTTGAACGTCTGAGGAGGGGGCTCGATCTCCCCCAGCACACTTATATGGGTGCCCATGTTAGGAAGTATCGTTATATTTGCCCGAGTTTCATTTAGGGAGCTTTCGAATATTAGGTAAGTCATATTTTAGCCATTTCAACCTTCTCCCCTTAGTAAGCAAAAGTTAATATTGGCTAACATAGGAAGATAAGACCAACGGCAACCCCCACCCAGATGCTTATGTAATACTTGAACTCTCCGTTAACAGAAAAACTTAATGGTGCTGTAGTGCTAAGGCATCCGCTTATGTCGCAACTCCGGATTCAATTCCAGCAATATCATAGAGCGCTTGACGTTTTCTCCTCACTGAAGTCTGTGAACTCCAGACTTCAGTCACTGAACTCGTGCCCTAGGAAAAAAACCGGGTTCGGATTCCTCGGAAAAGTATAATCCCTAACGCAGTGTGACCTTAGTTGTTTTTACACCGTGAAAACAAATGTAGTAGACAGGGCCGACGTTTGCGGGTGTTTCCCGCACAAAAGCACCAGATCGGAAGGGGTGCCATTTCAAGACTACGAATCTCAAATTTTTATACAACCCTAGTAGCACAGAAACAGATTTAGATAATATGGCGCCCTCCCCACCACTTATTCGCTAAATACTATTTTCAAAATAATTTCTTTTGCGACGCAGTTTTTTTAATTCCTAGAGAACTTCTCAGTGCCGTGCTTAGGGTGTTAGCAGCCCCTCAAAGATGTTTTAAAATAACACAACCATAAAAAGACTGATCAAGGCACAAAAGAAAAAAAAGCTCTTCAATGGTTCAAACGCGAAGTGTGAAGATAAAGGGAATATAATAAAGTTGAATTTAAAAAAAGAGAACAATTAAAGTACAATTTATTGTAATTATAACGAATTATTGAAAACCTAACTCAATGAATATAGCCACTGTTATTATACTATTGCAACTTGCAAAGTAATTTTTCTGTTTGTGCAGCGAAATTGTTTATCAAATGTGTAAAATTTAAAGAACACAAATCATTTGCAAATGAGATACGAGTTAAAGTGTTGAAACGGAAGTCAATCAGTGATGGAGTAAGGCTATCATGGGCCCTAGGCCAGAAGGATAAAATGAGCCCCTGAAGGTAGCCCATCCAATTGTCTATGTTGTACTCGATAAACTTCAAATGCGTTTTTCTCAAATTAGAAAAACCTTACTTTAAATATTACGATTTCAATTTGGTATATCGTCAAAACCCTTTAACATAAATGTTAGAAAATCTCAAGTTATGTTGCTGGTATAGGAAACCGGTTTTTCAAAGCAGCACATCTGGAGGCCAAAACAAGGATATCTTTGATAATTGGGGTAGCAGTCTAAGTGGCAGGGTGGGAAGACAGTTTGTGAAGATAAGCTTGGGAGTCACAGAAAATCGTTGTAGCTTCTTTGCCATTGTGAAGAACCCAGTTCGTGGCCTCCCAAATACCAACTAGTTCAGCTTCGGCAGAGGAGCTGCAGAAAGAGAGATGGAAGCAAATGACGAGGTCCCGTTTAGGAATAGTAAAAGAAACGCCCCCTTTTCCGAGGTTCACATCAAAAGAACCATCTGTGAAAATATGAAAAGTAAGGAGAGACAGTTCATCAATTACAGCACCAGTAAATGTTAAAAGAGACTCTTCGTTCACCATGTCTTTTCGAGATATTCCAGAAAGAAAAGGGAAGATGTCTGGGAGGTTGAGGAGCCAGAGAGGAACAATTGTATGAGGTGACTGAAATCGAATCCAAAAGAGTTGAGAGGAATTTTGGTAGAAGCTTGTAAAGCATGAGTTGTCAGCTCTATGATGAAGACGGGCATGAAAGTGATACAGTGGAGCAAAATAAAAATCATTTTACATAAGACAAGGCAAAGTTGAATCTTTTGTAGGGTGGTAATTGTCTGAATAGAGGCCTTAGAACCGCAGAGAGGCCAGTTTAGTGCAACCGGGAACTCTGAAACAGGAACGGAGGGCTTTATATTGAATACTCTCAAGCCGTTTGTCCAGGGTTGAGTTGAGGAAGGTGAAGGCAGATGAATCGTATATCTTAGGAAGCAGAAAAGACTTATAGAAGGTGAAAAGTCTCTTGGATAAGGAACCCCAAGGGCGACCAGCAAGGCATTTTAGCATATTAAGACGTTGCTCAGAGGAGGATAAGAGCAAACGAATTTGATGAATCCAAGAAAGTCTCTGATCGAAGATAATCCCCAGGAAATTGTGTTTGAGAACAACATCGATCGGGTTATTACTATAGTCACGTTAATGTGGCGTGCTATATTCGGACTATTGGAGACCGGAAGAATAACAGTTTTAGTCGAAGAAATTGAGAGATCCCAAGTATTGCAGAAGTCAACAAGACAGTCTACAGCACCTTGAAGCCTCTTCTGGAGATCAGAGGAATTACGGGATGATATCCAAATAGCCAGATCATCAGCGTAGATAGAGAAGTTGACGAAGTTCGGAAAGCACGAAGGGAGGTTCGCGAGAAGCACATTGAACAGAAGTGGACTAAGAACTCCTCTCTGAGGAACACCCCTTGTAGGAGCCGAAGGCAATAAAACTGTGCTCCTAATACGAGCTTGGACTATCCGTTTGGTAAGATAAGACTCAATAAAAGCCATGATATGCCCATCTAAATATAGAATAGAAAGTTTCAGAAGGATTGCAGAATGCGAAGCGGGGTCAAGGGCCGCCTCTAAGTCAACGAAAAGAATTGCAGAATGAAGTCCCAGCGCTTTGCTTGATTTGAGCGATGATGCAAGATCCACTAGGTTCCAGGAAGTTGAGCGATTGAGAAATTACGTCTGAAGCCAGTGGAATAGTCAGAGAAAAACGAATTAATCTACAAGAAACAGCTTAGTCTTTAATAAATCATCCGTTCGAAAAGCTTTAACATGCAAGAGGAAAGGGAGATTGGTCAGATCAGTTCCATGTTTCTTTGGCTTCTTAATTGGGCAGATGATATAATTTTTCCAACTCTCTGGAAAATCATGATAAGTCCAAATGTGATTAAAAAATTTCAACAGAAACGAAAGAGGAGTTTCAGGAAGACAGGTAAAATCACTATTTGGAATTCCATCAGATACCGGTGTTCCATTTCTTCTGCAGCGACGAATAGAGTGAGAAAGTTCGGCTTATGAAAAAGAAGAGTTGATGAGCAAAGAATTTGCAAAGATTCTGGGAGGCTTGAGACGAGTGGTGCGAAGGACAGGACACAAAGTGGAAGGATTCTGAGATTTCCAGAGAACATGGTCAAGGAATGCATTAGCAGCAGCTTTAGATGACCCATGTGCACAAACCAGGGCAAACCATTGGCATGCATGAGCTGTAGGTATAGAGATATTCTTAATCTTTTTCCACACTGTGCTGTCAAGCGTACGAGCATTAAGATTCTCGCAAAAAGTTTTACAGCTTCTGTTTCTCGAAGATCGAATTGACCTTTTTAATTTCGCCAAAACTTTCCTAAGTTCAATAGCACCAGCAAGACTCCACGATCGAACGACTTCATTTCGAAACATTCCTGAAGTGCAAGTAATTTATTGATTAAAGCAGGATTATAAGAACAACCCCAAACAGAAAGACGAGATGAAGTTGCAGAGGAGAGAGAGAATTCCTGAAGAGATTGTCGAGCGAGTGATAATAC